>APFE031511589.1:0-48003 GCA_000404065.3 Pinus taeda | reverse complement strand
TATATCCCACAGAGGCATGTGCGTATCCAATAGCATGTCTTGTTAATTAAATTTGGCATTACTGCCCACAGTCGGATCTGCCATATCGTGAGGGCTCATATGGCCTTCCACGAGATAGAAGGACGGTTACTCACCTTGGGAATTGTGATGTAGGAAAGTGTTCCCTTTGCAGACAGAGGCAACCCCTCTAACTCTAGAGTGAGTCTAGTCACAGCAAAGACAGATCAACAATTGATTTCCTTAAACAATCATCAATGGAGGCCTACCTCAAACCGGTGGTTGATGAAGTTTCGTTGCACTGCTCCAACTTCCGCTTCCTTCTCCTCAATGAGTGATCAACCTGAAACAATACAAAGAAAACACAACAAAGCACGTAACCGAGAAACAACAATGATCTATTTACTCATAAAGTCAAGAAGTCACTAGATATCAAGTAAATTACATAAAAGACATAGGAAAACATCATTAATTATATTAATAATGAATTAAGAGCAAGCTTACAACCAAGTCTTGACGTCACAAGCATTCTGAGAGGATCTAGCCAATATGTTTCTCAAGCATTCACTCTTCAATATGAATCTCCCAACATACAATGTCTCTCTCTCACTCATAAGCTTTAACACAATGTTAAGGGCACTCCACAACCTTCCACAAGCTATCAACAATCCCACACTTGTCACACCCACACCAGCTATTTATCAAACTCAAAAGCACTAGCTGCACTACTCAATCAAAGCAATTACTAACTAGCTGATCATATCAAAGGTGAGTGCTTTAATAGGAGGAGTCTCCATGAAATATGGAAGGAAGAGCTCATCCTCAAGGAAGATAGCACAAATGACGGAACTACCATACCAGAGGGGGAAGGGCGACCCAAACTATGCCAACAACCAGGTCTGGAGACATCCAGGAGGTCGACTGTTGAAATGAATTCACCCAATCTGGGCCGTCGCAGAACGTAAACTAATTATTTGCAACAGCATCGCGAGGAGGTAATGCATGCAGACTCGTCGTCACCATATACAACTCATAACCTCGCACCGGCCGGGCCTAGAAATCCGACCATCGCGGGAAACAAATGTACACTAGTGACGGAGTCGCGATGAGACTGTTATGGACATGGGAACGTCACATATATTAAGGGTTTACTCGCGACGAGGCAGAAACTTAGGTAATGAGGATCAATTTGCAGCAAAAGAGAGCATTTTCTTAATCTTTTTACATCAGTGGGAAGATATGGACATGTTGATTTGACACATGACATAGCAGAAGGACTGAGATGAGGACAGTGACAAATTACTATTTAACAGATGCCCCTACAACATGAAGCCCAAGAGAGTGGGAGGGGTGAAATGCTTTATGAAACTATCTAAACTAGAACCACCTTGAAGATCTTGCAGGCACAAGTACAACTAATATTTGTGATAGTGAAATACATATAGTCTAGGCATGGGCACAACCATCCATAGCACAACCACCCATCTGATAAGACCACAATGATGACAAAGGCATGGTCGTAGCCATCCATGAAGACTCAGGCATGGTCACAGCCATCCATCAAAGAGTCATATATGTAATCACGAACCAATCCACACAACCCGAACATATGTAATATTAGTTCAGGGTCTTGAAACCTAACCAATCAAAGTACAAATTCTATCATGTGAATAGATGTGTTGAAGTCAAACATGATAGAAAGTCACTTGATTACTGGTCGATAATGAAAACTGTTAACAAGCGCGAGAGAAACCATCAATAATGCCAATGGCTCTCAAGGTACTTTCCAGTACAATCCACTAAGTGTGAAAAATGAGCTGAATTCAAACACCCGTGGAATCACCCAATCGAAGACCAATGATGAAAGTCTGTCGTCAGGTGCGAAGAACATGTCCTTGAGGCATGCAAGCTCCAAGGTACTGAAGGGGATCTCTAGATCAATCTCCTGGATAATGAGTTGGCGTCGATAGGAAATGATCCATCGCAGGAGGGCCATGATGTTTCCCCCATCAACGACATGAGATAAGGAACAAGTGGTAGATGGTGAAACAGAATATCAGAGGAGGAGATAAGAATGTGAACTGCAGAAAGATTATACTCTTGAACATAACTGTGACATGACTCTGAAATGTGGCAACATTTTGACACCAAGGGATCGAAGGCTTGATGGAAGCAACATGGATTAGATGGAATGAGGAAAAATGACAACCTAGACCCGCGGAAGGCCAAATGATGATGTATGGATATCCCAACCCGACAACAAGCAAAAGTGTCGATGTTCAAGAGTGACTAGCTACCATAGATAACCAATGATGACTTCCAAATTTTTCCCCCACCATTGCTGGTGAGTACCCCAATTATTTTTGAAAACAAGCTTGAAGGGGATAGCATATGCTTGTAATATAAGTTCAACCTTCAGTTGAATCCAACCTAGTAATATTTTAACGAGCCCTAGGGAGGAGAAGCTTGAGTCTCGTCATGGTGACGAGTCCAATGTCATCAGGGTTTAACGAGTCCGACATAGGTAAAACTCGGAGTCTTTTTAA
The DNA here is from genome assembly GCA_000404065.3 of Pinus taeda. NCBI lineage: Eukaryota > Viridiplantae > Streptophyta > Pinopsida > Pinales > Pinaceae > Pinus > Pinus taeda. Next base: position 45,460 of record APFE031511589.1, on the reverse strand, counting down.
TGTTTAGAGAGTTTGAAAAAGACACGGAAAAGAAAACTCCAGTGGGTCCATTTTCGTAGAGTTATGTCCCTCGAGCCCGAAAAAGTATAAAATAATACTCGAGAGAACTGCTTGACCATTATGATCAAGGAGTGCATTTCGTAATTAGTGACCTCAATCTGAAAGAGTAGAAAAGCGATCAAAGACACATCGTTTCGTAACAAATATTGAACCTGAAATGACAAAAGTCCGACAATATTTTCACGTTTATACGGTCAGAAAAGAGCTCAAAGTAGACCCCCTCTTATTTCTTTTAACGAGTCAAAAGGAATAACTCAGCAATCTTTTCATCTTTTAAGTCGGAAAAGAGCTTAAAGAAAACTTTGCAGAAAATGCGGACCAAGTGTATACTGACCAGCCATCATTATTTCTGCACAAAACATTACACCATAAGATCCATTCGACATAAATAGATTATATATGTGGAAATAATATCAAAAACCCCAAAACCCCAATTAAAACTCAATATAAATGAAAAAACCCATACCCTAAAGTGTAATTTCTAATTTTTTCCAAAAAACACTATAAAAAGGGGTGTGGTAATTCTATTTTTACCATTTACATTGTGCACTTTTACCCTTGGCTTTTTGGAGCATCAACCTGAGCAAAATTTTGAAGTCGATTCCAGCATCAACAATCCACAATTTCGCCTAAAACCATCTCCAAGTAAGTACATTCTTCCTTGTGCTACATTTTAGTGGTTTTTTTATGCAATTTGGTGTTAGATAGGTGATTTTAGGCAGAGTTTCAAATCTGAGTCCGCCTCTTGGTTGTCGCGGAAAGTATGCTCAGGTTAGCGACGACTGAGTGTGGTAAAATGCACCACCTTCGGGATCGTCGGGAGAGATTGATGTACTCTCGCGCTGATTGCAGGGAAAGTGAACTGTTGAACCCGAGCCATCACTGCTATTTGGGAAACAGTCGCGACGGCGTCGGAAAGATGAAATTCTTCATAATTTATGAATTTAAATTTTTAAAAAGAGTTCTAATTCATATTTCATTTAATTGCAGGGAAACATGACATTTGTATGGCAAGAAAGAACTCGCGATATCAATGATGAATAAGTGTTCAATGATCCTGGGTGCCTAAGAGCTTTACTCGCTTGTGGATTACTAAAATTCTTCCTCACTCTGCATCTTTGGGCCTAACCTGACTCGTTAGAGTTGTTGATTCGTGCTTGGAACCCAACGAATGGAAAGTTTGTCATTTGGGGCAAAGACATTAAGTTCGATGCTACAGATATCTATTTCTTGACTGGATTATCCCGTCGTGGTGAGAGGCTGATTTTAGAGGCCAACGAATCGGTGGGGAATCATTGGACATGTTGATAGCTCAGGTGTGCCCAGGGGCACGTAAATCAAGCACTAGCGGGAGATTGGCGATTCCATCATTGGAGGACCTGATTCTTCGTTCGGTTCTATTTATGATGATGAGAGTAGCAGGCTCCCAAGCCTAGCATGAGGCAATAAAGACCCACATTCGGTTCGCTCTTGATTTCCTTAACCCAACCATGTATAACTGGGCTGAGGTGGTGACCATCAGCATGAAGAGGCAGCTCACCAAATGCCGTCATGGGGAAGCGAAGCAGTTCAGTTACAGGTCTATCTTGATCCTGCTCATGCTAGAATGAGCGTCATCACTTCAGTTACAGGATATGGACTTAGATGATCCGAGACCACGGGAGACCCAGATCACTCGCTGGGCACATGTCATGCCACGAGGGGGTGGCGGTCGACCAGTGTCATGGGGGACACTATTTCGAGAGTGGCTAAATCGCCAGACGATCTTTGTCAAGAATTGGCCATATTCAGGTATGGATTTTCGCGAGTACCCCGACATGATGCTACCCACTGGAGAGAAATGGGACGATGGAGGTAAACACTCGATCACACTATTTTTGTATTTTGCCTTTTATGATGTTTTTAGAATTTTTTCATGCATATGTCTTAACGATGTATCTTACGTTACTATAGATGTGGGACCAGAGAGGCCTGTAGGACTGGCTCGGGAGGCACGGAGGGAACCACAAGGCATCATAGAGCTGGCCTTGGTTCCTCCAGCTGGCAATTCAGTGGAGACAGTAGCCCGTAATCTTGAGGGCTTGACAGAGGGGATCCCAGATTACAGGGGGATCGAAGAGGTCCCAATGGAGTATCAGATACATACAGTAGGGGTGATACCTAGGGTGCATAGACTCTTGAGACGAGTCGCACGAGCCGTGGTTTGCCTATAGGGAGCATAACCCACCACAATAGATTCCTAGGTTTTATTTGCTGCTGATGTGTCTCGGATGTACACAGACTCTGTCTTTTGACATATACATTTAATTTTTGAGCGCCTCGGTGTGCCACACGACACACACACACAGATATAATATATATATATATATAATATATATAATATATATATTATAATATTATATAAATATTATATATATTATTATATATATATAATATATATATATATATATTATATACATGCTATATTATGGTTCATTATTGTGTCTAAATGCTTCTGTACAATGTTTGATTACATGTTGTGTAAATGTATGTCTAATACATGATTTGCTAATGCATCAGTTAACGTGTTTAATCTTTTTGGAATATGTTGATATGTAACAAAATCAAAACTTCTTTCCAATAATTTAACACGTAATTACAACCTTAAAATCTGATGATCTCTGACGGAATAATGCCCATTGAGTTGGTGGACAACAAGTTGAGAATCCAGATTCACAACCAATGCATGAATATCGAGGTTAATTGCCTCAGTCAGCAATTCAATAATAGCGTTGTATTTAGCGACATTGTTTGTGGTGCAACCCAGAAAAACGCCATGAAGATCTACTAACTCACCATGAGGATTGTAGATCACCCATGCCGCAGAGGAAAGATTCCGAGTACTACGGCAGGCACCATCAGTGAAACCAACGTAAGGTGTAGCAGACATCTAAAAAAGAAGTAAAAAAGACACAATAAGTGGCGATTACGCCTACACACCAAGCCATACAAGCAAACACATACTGAAAACACACGTATGTACAAATCAGATAAATGGAATTCATGTGTAATATTTTTTCAGATAAAGCCATTTTCCAGAGGATTCCCTTCGTAATCGATCAACTCATAAGCCCCTTTTTGTAAAACACGTTTCACAATGTAGGGCCCATGCCACATAGGCTCGAATTTGCCTACCCCCAGCTTATCATTTGCTTGATCATAGAGCAGGACTAGGTCTCCTTCAACAAAAGAACGGGGATGAATAGTTTGGTCTAAGTGAGTTTTCACTCTCTTCTTCTGTGCTTCAATAACTAGATAGGTGAGTCGACGGGTCTCGTCTAACCGTTCTAGGTAAGGAAGACGTTCTTCTACTAGAGTAGTGTTTGGGAGCAATTCGACGGCTAATTTAAGCGAAAGGATTTCACACTCAATTGGAAGAGTGGCCTCCATACTATAAACTAATTGGAATGGGGTGAATCCAGCAGCATCTTTTGTGGAGGTTCGGTAGGCCCATAAGGCGGAAAACAACATCAAATGCCAGTTGGACTTGTACATGCCAATGATGCGTTGAAGCATCGTGACCAACACTTTGTTGACAGCTTCTACCTGGCCATTGGCCTAAGGATAATACGATGTCGAACTATCATGCCACAAGCCCAGCTGGTTTGTTAACTCGGGCATCATATGATTATGGAAATGAGAACCGTGATTAGTGATGATAGCCCCAGGGACTCCGAAATGTGAAATGACATGATTGAATAAAAATTGGGCCGCTATCTTACCGTCATTGGATAGTGTAGGAATTGCCTCAGCCCATTTCGTGAAATAATCAGAAGGAAAGGTTTCCTGTAAGGGGTCCGAAGAAGAGCCATCTCCAAGCCAAGGGGATTGGACATACGAGTCGAGAGACCTACTTGAAGCAGTAGGTTCAGAAAATGAAGCCGATGTAGAAACAATTTTGACATAGTTGAGCTCGGCAGGACTCAACAGAATGACATCACCCCAAGATTCTATTCGATCAGCGGGAGGAAGAACCCACAGATCAAAACAAACATAAAACATATTGACGAGAGCGATGTTAGGAGGTGGGAGTGAAAAAACTCCCATGAGGGCAGGATATTTAAAAAGTGCAGCACCCACACTCTCATATGAAACGGAGGTATGCTCCACGAAAGGCATGTTGCCATCAAAAGAAGAAGAGGCAAAGAAGGACAGCTAGTCTACTATGACAATCTTCCGTTGATGAGGGAAATGAAGGACATGAAATAGGGATGAGGCCACGGCTTGCATGGCATTGGTCCAGCTTCGTCCTAAGAGGAGGTTGTAAGTCAAATTGGCATCAACAACTTTGACTGCCATCCCTTCCAGAGTAATAGGCAGACGTGGGAGTATACCATAAGGACGGGAATCTCTCCCATCGAAGGCTTCCAAGGAATTGGGAGACTGGCTCAGGGTTGGAGAACCGATAGCCTTCCAACAAGCAACAAACATGATGCAAGTAGAAGCGCCTTCATCAATAACAGTATGGTGAATAGTCTTATAATTGATGATGACTTGAATAAGAAAGGCTATTTGGTGAGGCAATCTCGGTACATGATTTTCCAGGTCAAAAGTGATCAATTCTGAGTCAACCAAGTCAATGCCATTGATGGCTGATAGCAATGACTTCCTCTGGGAGGGACAGCTCTGGAGGACTTCTAATGCGGACATAGCCGAAGGAGCTTGAGCTAAGTCCTCAAAGATGCTATAATGCTGAGCAACACGAGCATTAGGGTTGTAAGAAGACTTCAGGAGTACTCCTTTAGGAGGAGGTCGAATGACCATCTCAATACTAGGTCGCTCGATATGGAGCGGACCCGAACTGGACGAAGGAACACTAGAGGGGACCTCAGTTTCCTTCTTGGCAGGTGAAGGATACTCCTTTGACCATGTACTGATATGGACAGGGATCGTCCTAGCCATAAAAACTTGAGAGCCGAAGGTAGAAGAGGATTGAGAAGGATCAGCAACCATTTGAGTTTACTGGGAGGAAAAAGGCTCTTGGAGCACAACAGGAGTCCCAGGGGCACCATTTAACAAACGACTAACCTCAGAATGCCTCGGGTAGTCTTTAGTATAGTGATCCTCGTCGCAAATAAGACAATGATACTTAGGTTTGCACTGGAACCTTCCTCGGTCGAAGGCTTAGGGGGATCCTGCTAGGTTGATCGGCTTTATTCTTTCCTTTTCCCTTCTTCTTATCTTTTGAGGTTTTGTCCTCCGAGGTGGAATGAACAGCGTTAACCTCGGAAGTCTTACCAGAATTAGACGAAGTCTGGAAAGTATTTTCATTTGGAGCATTATATTTTTTCTTCGCAGGGTTGGCATCAGATTTTCGAGAGGACGTGTTAACAGAACCGATGACACCATCAATGGATGGTGTTGACGGGGCTTGGTAAGTTCCGAGTCACGGAGCATCTGGAAAAATATCATATAATGTACCAGACTAGGAATAAACCAAGTCAAGGTACTGAGCACGCGCAATGGCCTGCTCTTCAGTTACACATGCCTCCATAGCAATGTCCAGGGCTATCAGATCGACGAACGAGGTCGTAAACCAGTCGGTCAGAAGCTGGTCGGGGATCCAAAACTTAATTAAATGGCAACGACATCTCCATTCATGGATGTGATCAGAGATATGCATAGCCATGTTCTGCTTCAAAGATGTTAGGAGGTGCATGCCCATTTCATATCAAATTAGCAATTGAAAATGAGTTAAAAATGCCATAGCCAACGAGTTAAAGTCCTAAAAAGTTCCACAAGCCAACTCAATATACCATTTGGCAGCAGAGCCAATGAGAGTCCATTGAAATAGGTGGAGCTGGATTGAATCATCAAGCCATGAATTCGATGAACACCATAGGTGATAGGTCATGACATGAGCTTAGGGATCTTCTCCAGCTTTACCATCAAATTTGGGACAATCACCGGGAATCTTAGTTGGAACCGGTGGCCAATACGGATTATGAAGAATAGGATCATCAGTTAGTTTGGACACATCTGGTAATTCCAATGTCACCAAAAAGGGTAATTGAGGGTTGAAGGACATCTGAGACCGTGGATAAAAAACATCACCAGAGTTCCATCTAGTTCCCTGTTGCCCCCATTGATTTTGTCCAAACGGATTTGGCCCGTAGGGATTTTTTCCATAGGGGTTATAGCTGTAACTAGATGGTTGACCCTTGATTTGACCCCCTGCATTCCACTGATTACCAACCTGACCCACAGGAGCAACATATGGCTATTGAAAATTCTGATAAGGGTTAACATGTGGTTGTTGATAATTTTGGTATGGGGTAAATTGAGTTTTTCCTTGGGGTTGCTATAAACTATAAGGTGGTTGGACTCCAAACTAGGCCTAGGAGCTTGGCTGCGCTTGATAAACAGGTTGGGTCTGGGTCCCAACTTGAGCATGAAGACTGGATTGGATCTGAAGTCCAGTCTGGGGCTGAAAACCGGGTGGGGTTTGAGAAGCAATGAGCATTTGAGTGCTCAATTGAGTAGTCCTAGATGGATGCCCTTGGGAGAACTGAGGCCGAGTCATCTAACTAGAAGGTTGAGCTGGTTGAGATTGAGGTTGACCCATTTGCCCAGAAGGTTGAGCTTGCTGGGTATTGGATTGACCTTGCGCAGCTGAGGGTTGTCCTGACTGGCCAGATGGCTGAGCAGACTGGACAGTTGGTTGGCCTAGTTGGATTTGAGGCTAACCAATTTGTCCAGATGGTTGACTAGGCTGGACAGTGGGTTAGCCTTGCTAAACGTGAGGCTGACCGACTTGCCGAGAAGGGTAGCCTTGCTAGATACCGAGTTGGCCTTGTTGTACGTAAGGTTGTCCCGGATTACTAGAAGGTTTCCCGAAGTAGGTAAAATATGAACCACCAAAGGCCGAAGGTTGTCCCTGGAAGGGTTGTCCTTGTGGGGCAACAGGTTGCCCTGGATAAGGTTGACCATAATAGAGTTGTCCATGAGGGGGTTGCTCGTAAGACAACTAACCTTGATAAGGTGGTCCTTGGAGATTTGAAGGTTGTGCTTGGCCACCATGATAAGCAGTGGTACCCCAAGCAACAGATAACGGAACCGAGACCTCAATCGTAGGCTGAGATGGCATAGGTTCGGGGTAATAAATATGAGCTCCTCGAGAATCATAATAATGAAACGGATTTTGTGGATCCGGATTCTGAAGAGCTTGTAAATATTGATCATATACCCCCCTGTTGGAATGGAACCAGAAGAAGGTGGGGCACTTAGTATAGGACTAACAACTCCTACCATTGGGCCACTATTTGTAGGACTAGCTGAAGGTCCAACAACAGTAGTCACCATTGAAGAAGTGGTGACGGCACTGACAACAAGGGTTGAAGAAGCCACACAAACGTTTGGAATAGTCAGAACAGATGCGATAGTCACATTGTGAATCTAGGGTGTAAAAGGCTCTGAAGTTGGAGCGACAATACGATACCATATGGGACTCGAAAGGGGAGATCTAGAACCGATGATATCCGCCAAAGAATTATAGCGTAAAGGCAATGAGAAACTAAGAGAAATGACACGAAAGGGCAAACTTTCTATAGGCATAGGTATTTCACCTCCTTCCACAAAGGATTCTTCACCGGAGACGGGGGTCGTCTCATCCATGTCGAAGGAAGACATCGGGACTTAAACACCAGGAGGAGTAACGGGAAGGTCTTCTTTGGAGGGCTCCCAAATTGGGTTCCAACGAATGTCGTAAGACTTGTCCTCTGGAGCACAAGAGTTAAGCAGTTGGATACTCAGAATAACAAGAAGAGTATCACCAACAACTGATACCTCGGGAGCAACAGAATATGGAGATCCTTGGTCACTTGGAACAGGAGACGGGATCGATGATTCCACCAAGATGATTCAATTCAAAATCCTAAGAAAAATAACGAGTAAGGAAAGAACCCTACGCAAACTAAAACACAAACAAGATCTACTAGGGTAAATGTGAATGTGGCCAAATAATTTTTAAGACACAGGAATAGAACTTGACATTTTCATCTTTAAAGAGTCAAGAAAAGGACGAAAAGATGACTATATTCGCCTTCGAATATTTAATGAGCCTGAAAGGACAAGTGTTCAGATGAACCTTTTCTTTTAGGGAGTCTGAAAAGGAACAAAAGTGACTACTCTGGAGAACTAGGAAAAAGGTTTACCAAACAACACGTAAAATTGAATATACACCTTGGCAATCATATGAAACTAAGGACTTTCCGTACGGCAGTCAATCTTCCCAAATGCTATGTTTGATGCATTACGGTTTGCAAGGCGGCAGACACGGCTTCCTAAGGATATAGGATGATAACCTAGTGTGGTCTCCCAACATATACTCGACGGTACTGGGAGCGCAAGTCCATGCTAGCAGCTATTGGATCACAGAAGGAGGAATCACCCAACCTTAAGTGAAAACAATAGAGACTAGGTTTAATGACGTCAGAGCACGTCTCTAGCCTAGACCTCTAAATAATGTGCATTATGTTCCAATGCGTTGTTAGGTTTATTCAGTTCATTTTAGAGTTGATCTTGAATTATGTTTCAATTTCCAGGCCTTACCGTATGTCTATCAAAACCTAGGATGCAGCTAGAATGAATAAAGCATCTTTCATTTCGATGAAATCCTACTTACAGAAGGGTAGAGAGATCATTCCCAAACCAAGACAAGACCAAGATCAGTAAATGCAGTCACTCAAGAGACACAATGCATAAACACATCAATCCCTACAGTGCATTGATACTAGTAATGAGAGATTTAAAATTTGCCTTCTATGTTTTCAAACATGAAAAACTTGGAATGCAAAATACACTTTCACTTTCACATACTAATGAATGCAATCTTTTGATTTCGATAGCTTTGACTTCTAAAGAAACAAACAAGCAAGCATGAAACTGATTGATCCAAACAATTGTAATATATGTCTGGTAGTGAAACAATCGAATCAATATGGAAATTGGTTCAACAAATAGCACTAAACATCAATCAGCAAGAAACAAGCAATGGAAAAACTTCAACCAAACCAACACGAGGGTTGCAGATGAATCTTGAACAGACAAGTAACCAAGCCAAATAATTCAAAACTTGAAAAACCAGGTCACAAAGCCAAAAAATACAAGATTCACTTCAATGAAACCAAAAAGCAAGCACCTTAACTAAAAGCAATTAAAACAAACTAATAGATAAGAGAAAGGCAACAAGGGATTAACCAGACTGATGAATTTAGGAGGTAGAATTGAAACAAACAATTCTACAAGAATTTTCGTGGGTGTAACATCAACAACTAGTGCTGATCAGCCACTAGTTGTAGCAACAGAGCGACGTCATCACGAAAGTACACGTCTTTCACATGACGGTCCGATTTCAGGAATCATTGCGACTGTGTGACAGGATTCAGCGACACACAGACTTACAAAATAGATACTACGCGACGTCAGCACGACTTTTTGAATTTGTTAAGCGAAGAACTTAAAAACAATGAGAGGTAAATGAAATCCCAAAAAGAGACTAGTCTATTGTTACAGGCAACAAAGGGATTTCCCAAATTGACCCAGATAACCTAGAACACTGATGGTTCAATCCCAAAATCCAAAAGGCATTGACTCAATAATCAAGCAAAAGAAAACAAGATAAAAACATAGGACAGACTCCCCAGTGGAGTCGCCAACTTGTCATGCAGGAAAGCGTTCCCTCTACGAACAGAGGCAACCCCTCTAGCCCTAGAGTGGGTCTAGTCACAGTAAAGACAGATCAACAATTGATTTCCTTAAACATTCATCGTTGGAGGCCTACCTCAAACCGGTGGTCGATGAAGTTCCATTGCACTGCTCCAGCTTCCACTTCCTTCTCCTCAATGAGTGATCAACCTGAAACAATACAAAGAAAGCACAACAAAGCACGTAACCGGGAAACAACAATGATCTATTTACTCATAAAGTCAAGAATTCATGAGCTATCAAGTAAATTACATAAAATACATAGGAAAACATCATTGATTGTATTAATAATGAATTAAGAGCAAGCTTACAACCAATTATTGACGTCACAAGCCTTCTCAGAGGATCTAGCCAGTATGTTTCTCAAGCATTCACTCTTCAAGGATGAATCTTCCAACATACAATGTCTCTCTCTCATTCATAAGCTTTAACACAAAGTTAAGGGCACTCCACAAACTTCCACAATCTATCAACAATCCCACACTTGTCACACCCACACCAGCTATCTATCAAACTCAAAAGCACTAGCTGCACTACTCAATCAAAGGAATTACTAACTAGTTGATCATATCAAATGTGAGTGCTTTAATAGGAGAAGGAGTCTCCATGAAATGTGGAAGGAAGAGCTCATCCTCAAGGAAGATAGCATAAATGACAGAACTACCATACCAGAGGGGGAAGGGTGACCCAAACTATGCCAACAACCAGGTCTGGAGACATCCAGAAGGTCGACTGTTGAAATGAATTTGCCCAATCTGGGTCGTCACGGAACATAAACTAATTATTCGTGACAGCATCACGAGGAGGCAATGCATGCGGACTCGTCGTCGCCATATAAAACTTGTAACCTCGCGTCGAGTCTAGAAATCTGACCGTCACAGGAAACAGATCTACATCGGCGACTGAGTTGCGATGAGACCGTTATGGACATGGGAACATCGCGTATATTAAGGGTTTACTCACGACGAGGCAGAAACTTAGGGAATGAGGGTCAATTTGCAACAACAAAGAGCATTTGCTTAATCTTGTTACATCAGTGGGAAGATATGGACATGTTGATTTGACACAAGACACAGCAGAAGGACTAAGATGAGGACAATGACAAATTATTGTGTAACAGGAATCAATGCTAGTTGTACATGACTCCACGTGCCTTGATCTCTAGTGATTATGTAGTGGGCAGTTGTCCTTCATTCTGCTTTGGTTGCAACAGGTGGTATGAATCTCATCCGTTGATCAGGTTAGAGCTATCCAACGATGATGAGGGCTCCAGGCTTATCCAACTATCCAACACCCTACTTCCCACCAGTACGCAACTCATTTTCAATCCAGTGGTTAAGGGATTTGGTTGCTCTACAACCTTTCGCTCTTAGTTTCTCTACAAGTTCTTTGTCTCGACCTCCATGCTTTATGGCTCCGTCAGTTCATCTGCCGTGGGGAGGTAACCCCAAACCCTTACTTCCTGTGGTTTCAGTTCTTTGTTCTAGTCATACTATGTATTCATTGGGAGATATTTCAATACCTAGGGTTAATACATCCCTTTGCTAGCCAAGTTTAGCATCCAACTCTTCATGTGTTGCGAGGAATGGCAATCTTCTTCATTGGTATGAAACAGGTAGGCTCTTAACATTGAAAAATCTCTTACAATGGTTTATACTTCTAACCCTGGAAGGTATGTGATATGCAGCTGGACCACATCAAGTTGTGGCCTACTAAGCTCAGGTAAGCCTGGATTGTTCCAAGAACTCCTAGTTGTAATGTAGAAAAACTTCGGCTTTTCTTGACCATTTGCTAATGTCCGCTAATGGTTTACTGTTATTTATGTAAAAACATCAAATATTACCTTGTCATGATAATACTAAGCATGTTTCCTACAACTGTTCACACGTCGATCACATGTTCCAAAGATCAAGGCAATATATCTATTACTTAGAAATCAACCTTCACCAGGTCTAACAACTATGTCATAATCAAAATCAACTCACATTCATCAGTCATTATACATAATGTTATACTCAAGTACATATTAGTTATCTCAACACATATGTGTTAGGACAATCATCTTAAAACAAGATCATTTGAACACATACTCATATCATGAGATTAAACAAACATTCAATAACAAATTGATGACATAATAGACACCAACACTCAAACACCAAATAGACAACATAATCAAACATTCAAACACAAAGTAGATGACATAAGAAAGCTCATACCTTAATGTATCTCAAGGGAGGCTATCTTGTCTGCATAATCAATCCAGATTAGCATGATATAATTTCATGACATATCAACTCAAACATAATTAAGGTCATGATATCCATATCAATAACTAGCTAACGTGTTCACATCATAAATCATAAACAATTTTCATTCATGCATAACAATCACATATGCACCATCAATCTAGATTAGTATGATATAATATCACAATATATTAACTCATACCTGAATGCCATAACGCTAACCATCCATATAACCCAATCCAATTTATCATGATACATATAACATCAAGATATTGATGTTATAACCGTAATCATAAATTTAACTAACATATAACAACAATAAGTTAACCTATAACATGCTCATCAACAACATATAACCTAGTCATCAAGCTAATTATCATACAAAAATAACAAGTTAACCTATAACATACTCATCAAAAAAATTTTAACATAATCATCAAGTTAACTATCATATAACAACAATAAGTTGACATATAACATGCTCATCAACAACATATAACATAATCATCAAGTTAACTAACTTAAAACAACAACAATTCATACAACCACAGGATACTATCATTCATGACTATTTGACACATGTGCATATGACTACACTAATCAACTAGCATCTATCATGTATGTAACCATAACATCAATAGAACTAAAGACATACACATAACCATAATGCATATAAAAATCCTTATCTACATACTTGCATGCCCAACATACAAACTGGTATGATGATCTGTTCTTACCCCGAAGTCCATTGTTGCAACTTCACTTTAAAGATATACATCTCTTGCTCTATCTCAACCAACATATTAGCATCATAACATACCAACATTATCATGATAACCTAATTGCATACAATCACCTCATAATGCATGTCTGACTTACCATACATGCATTACCATACCATGACAATGCTTGCACAGCAACATATAGACACTGACATGCATAACAAATGCATATAAAACTGACATGCATTCATGACAAACACATCCCAACAACAACATCATCAACCTTCACATGATGACATCACTACAACCATGATCAATACCATGCAAATGCAACAAGCATATGGACTACAAGTATAAGGAACACTTATGAAACCAATATGAATGCATGACCAGCACACCACCTATCAAGTTTATGAGGTGAACCATGCTTTTATAACACTTGGTAACACCCACCCCCCCCCCCCCACATCTATCTAAGTAACCAGACAATTGAGGTAAATATGCGACGAGAAACCACTATAATGGGATTCAACCTCCTAAGTCACCTTAAGGAAGTGGAATCAATAGAAACACACCATATAGACCTTCCACATCAGCAATGGAACTCCAAGGAGTCATCCCAACCACTCAGGTAACCAACCCCTGAGATCAACTGAAGTTTTAGAGCATAAAACCCTTGGATGCTCCCTAGATATGGACAAGGGTGTGTCTAGGAGGCTTTGGATGCTCCCATAACAAGGGAAAGGGAGCTTCTAGGGAATTTTCTCCTAAGACCTATGTCTAGGACTCTGGGATTTGTGCCACTTTTTCAGGCCCAGATCCCAAGTCACTGCCCAAAACACAATGACACATTCATAAATGAATTTACATAAAGGAATAATGATACATCTGCAAAAACATCAACAACGACTAGATTGAACCCTACTAGCCATGACATACATTTCGTCAAACATGTTATAAACATGAAAGCTATAGGTCTTAACAACTAAATTGAGCATAGGGGTCTCATACTTATCTGAGAATCACTAAGAATAATTGATGCCTAAACACATTAGCTGCAATTTCATCTATTAGGCCATAAATACATTTTTCATTCATTTATAAATCAAAACATGATGAGAGTTGTACATCATCAATGTCATAAAACATGCTCATAATCATCATATAACTAGCAGCATAACAATGATAAAACAACCTTTGAGATCACATAATAACAAGTACACTTACCCATCAATTACAAGAGGAAACTAGCTCTTATTAACATATGCAAAATGAAACCATGTTTGGTACTTCTACTTAGCACCTGACCATAAACATGGTTGAGAAAATCTCTCTTCAACCAATCACCCCTGCGCCATATTCCAAGCATGAATGTGGGATCTCATGGAACAATCCATCAAAACCAAACTAGGGCTTATATAGGCCAAACCACCTCAACCTATAAAACAGTGATTCCACCTCATGGTCGGACATCACAACTATCACTAGATTGGTCTCTACCCAAGCCTTCTAGGGCTCTAGAGCATTTGTTCCAACTCATCCTCCAAGACTAATAACTCAACTCACAGCTACTATTGTGCTCCAAAGCATTTTTCCAACCAAGGCTCTAGGACGAGTAACTTAACCTATAGTTTTTATAGGGCTTCAAGAGCATTTTTCCAACCAAGGCTCCAGTATTAGTAACTCAACCTACCAAGGGCTCTAGACCGTTTGTCCAACCAAGGCTCTAGGACTAATAACTCAACCCAAGTTGTTATAATGCTTTAAAGAATTTTTCCAACCAAGGCTCTAAGACTAATAACTCAACCCAAGACGTTACAAGGCTTCTAGAGCATTTGCCCAACCAAGGCTTGAGGAACTAATAACTCAACCAAAACTAAAGGAAACATGAGAACCAACCAGAAAACAAAGAAATGAACCCACAACACCATGACTATACTAGAAATGGCAAGGCTAGGAAAATCCACTATCAATCCAGACAATCCTCCATGTCAATGAAAAATCATGACTAATAAACCACATGCATGTTCCATGCATGCCAAAACTAGTGAGGAAAACATACATGTGACTCGATACCTGCAAGCAAAACCCATTGTTGTTGTTGATCTTGATTTCCTTTTGCACTTTCCTACTCTTCCTTTTCCTTCTTGCTCCAAGCATCCCAGTATGCCACACTCTCCAAGAGTGCTCCAAGAAAACTCTAAATGTCCAAGAATATGAGAGAGAGAGAGAGAGAGAGAGAGAGAGAGAGAGAGAGAGAGAGAGAAAAGAAGAGAGCTCACCAAAACCTATCAAAAGTTTTCCAACTAATCCTCGGAAGCCTTTTTATCAACAAGGACTCTATTTTCTTCAATTTCCATTATTTTCCTTCATTTTTCTCCTCACATGCAACCTGTGACCTTTCACCTTCCTTTTCTCCTAATTTCTATTATTTTCATAATTGGATGTGTGAAAAATGCCATTTTATCTTTCTAAAGCCTTTTCCATTTCCTTTGCCAATTTCCTTAGCTATAATAAACTGAGGTGACACACACTAAGATGTTTTTCCCACCATTCAGGTTGGAATATGTATCCCATGACATTGGTCTTATTTTTTTGCCTTTATTAACTTTTTACATGGAATTTTGACCAGGGTTGCTACAACAATAATTACTTATGCCTCTAAGATATTTAAGCACTCATTTCATTCTTTCCCAATGACCTTTTCCTAGAATTCTCATGTAGCTATTGACAACACCAACTACATGTGGGGTATTTGGTCTAGCACATAATATCACATGCATTAAACATCCTATTGCACTAGCATATGATAATTGAGAAATATAATCCTTTTCTTCTTTACCACTAGGAAATAATCTTGAAGAAATATTAAAATGGGAAGCAAAAATGATATTTACTATTTTCACATTATTCATATGAAACTTTACGGGTATTTTCTCCACATTCTTCTTTCATGGTAACCAAAACTTACCATATTTCTTGTCTTTGTGTATTTCCATGCCCAAAACTTGTTTTTCTGCTCCTAGATCCTTCATACCAAAAGTCCTAGATATTGAGCCTTTACCCTGTTGATCTCAACCATGCTTTTTCTTGCGAAAATCATATCATAAACATATAACACCAAGATAATGAATTTTGTCATTTAAAATTTTGAAGTAAACACAATGGTCATACTCACTTCTAGTAAATTTTTGGCTCACCATGAAGGAATCAAAGTTCTTGTATCATTGCATAAGAGATTTCTTCAAGCAATATAATGACTTCTTGAGATTTGAAATAAATCTTATCTTGTAAACTTGAGCAAACCCTTTTCGTGATTTTTTTTTGGGCGTGTGTCTATACACACACATAAACACCCTCATCTAAATATCCATGTACGCATGTTGTTTTAACATCTAATTGCTCCAACTCAAGGTCAAATAAAGTAGATAGTGCTAATACAACATGACTAGATACATGCTTGTCAACAACTGGAAATATTCTATGGAAATCAATATCTTCCATTTGAGAATATCCTTTTGCAACAATTCATTTTTTTTATCTCTCAACTTTTCCATTAATATCGTTCTTCAATTTGTAGACCCACTTTCACCTAACAACCCGTTTGTCCTTTAGGAGTTCTACCTAATCCCATGTTTTGTTCTTCCCCAAAGCATCTATTTCTCCTTTCATTTCCATTTTCCATTTGTAGCGTTCAATATCATTCATTTCTTCTTGATAAAACAAAGATTCCACATTACTAGTAATCAAAGCAATAACATGAAACATAATTTCTTCATACCTCCTAGGAGGATGTTTGTCTCGTGTAGATCTCCTTAGTGTTAGTTGCGGTGTTTCTACATTTTTCTGTGCATTTTCTATATCCTTATATTCTTATTTTTCATAAAATTCTTCTTGATTCATTGTTTCTATGGATGGTTAATTCTCCAACTTAATGTAGGAATTTACAGGGTAAGTTCCTTAGATAGAACACCAAATGACACCACTCACAAACATATCACATATCAATACACCAGTATTCTTGACGTGGTTAAAACCCTCAAAGAGGGAAAAAATCAATGACTTGAGACAACGTGGCTAGTTCAGGCAATTTATGAATGTAAAAGAAAGAAAATTTACATAAGCTTCTGTCATGAACAGTCACCTACCAAATGACCCTCCATGCTCTTTAAATAGAGATCATGGACCAATCAGGTGTTAAGCCATGGATCGAGTGTTAGTAATACTGGGGAGAGAATGAATCGTCGGATCACTTCATGTGTAAAACATATCGTGACCATCGAATTGTAAGTTACAAAAAGCACATACTAAATAAACACACTTTACCTAACTATACACTAGACCAAGTTATACTTAATTATTTCCTATGTGTCGAAATATCCTAACACTTAATTTCTTAATGTTGTGGTACCTATTCCTTTTTCACTTCAACTTTGATACTCTCGAATTTTACAAGAGACGATTCATCAAATACTACATCTCTGGTAATAATTATTTTTAGAGTAATAGGATTCCAAAATATATATCTCTTAAGTACATCATTATATCAAAAAAAATTCTTTGATATGGGGTCTAACTTAGAACATTGAGTTTTAAGAGTAAGAGAATAAGACTCATAGCCAATAAATCTAAAAACTAAGTAATCACAAGGATGATTGTCCATATCTCTTCAAGAATTCTACAATATATTGTAATTTATAGTGACAAATTCATGAGTGCTTCTACTCACAAATCTTGCTACAAATTGGAGTGTGTACACCACCCTTTTATGCCTTTCAATCCATGCTTCCTTGAAATATTTTCCAAATTTTGAAGATGTGAATTCACCTTTATTATTTAATCTTAAGAACTTAATTGTATTGAAAGTTCTCTTTCAAACCAAAATTCTAAATTGTTTAAAAACATTAAACACATCAATTTTCTTTTTTAGAACATAAACCCACATATTCTTATAGTAGTCATCTATAAATGTTACAAACTAAGAAGTTCCACCAAAATAAAATTTAGGAGATACCCCCCACACATCTGAATGGAGATAATCAAGAATATATTTACTTGTATGACTCCCTATTTTAAGCTTTTGTCTACACTACTTCCAAAAACGCAATTTTTGTAGAAATTCAAATTTAAAGATTTCAAATCTAGAAGTAACTTGTGATTTATCATACCTTTATTCCTTTGTCATTCATATGATATAGTCATTTATTCCATAAATTGGTAGACTCGTTAACTTCTCCATAGACAACTACTATTTTGTTTGTTTAAATGTCACCTACCAACTTGTAAAGGTTTCCAATCTTTGTATGCTTCATAACCACTATGATGTTCTTGGACACTTTCAGTGCTCCACCTTGACTTGAAAACTTGTAATCTCTCGAATCCAAAAATCCTAGAGGAATTAAATTCTTTCAAAGTTTAGGTACATGTATTTATTTTATCAACGTCTTTATAATACCACCAAACATTTTAAAATTAAGACTCCCAACCCCAACAATCTTACAAGGCATATTGTTCCTCATAAGGACAATACCACCATCAATAGTTTGTTAAGAAGAAAACCAACTCCTATGACATGCCAGGAACATGTGACATGAAGCACCAAAATCTAATAACTATTCTTCATCATATTGGGGGGCGTTATAGGTAGATAAAATTTCATCATCCATACCTAAACTTAGTAAGTGAGATTTACTACCATTTTTGGGTATTTCTTCAATTTTTGTCCCTTCCAACAAAATTTACTATAGTACCAACTTTTTAATACACCCGTCTTTCCTTTTGACTTAAATATTGATGCACTTCTTGATTTCTCCCCTCTTTCTCCTGATTTCACCCCTCTTTCTCTTGGTCGACATCTAGCCACCATTACTTAAGTGTGGAAGTTTATATACTAGATCTTCTACACACCTCCTTAAAAAACAATGTTCCCATTACATAGTAATATTCAAGAGAATCAATTGTACCCAAACTAATGGAAGTGACTAAATGGTCCCAAGATTCAAGAAACAAACACAATAATATCTTCCTCATTGATTTTTATAGTCATACTAGTAAACAAACATATAAGAGTATTAAAACATTCAAATGATCAAGGATTTTAGTACCTTATTTCATTTTTAGACTATACAATTGCTACTTCAAATAAATTTTGTTTGTTACAAATTTTATCAAATAGAGACTCTTCATTATACTCCATAGGCCTAATGTTGTTTCCTCTTAGTAATATTGAAAAGGACATTATCTGCTGAATGGTTCCAAATCTTCCCAATCTTCATCATATCTCTCTTGTCATCGACATACTTGCACATTTCTTGTTGCACCAACAAATTCCACATTTTGGGCTTCTACCATTCAAGTTATTTTTCCCAAACTTCTCCACCTCAAAAATATTTTCCATTTTTTACCCATACTAGATCCAAAATGTGTCTTTTTAACTTCATCAATTTTGTGACTCCACTGAACTTTGCCGGTTAAAAAAATACTTATTTCATCGAGAAATCCACATTTTATAGCAACTGGCTAAGGTATGCACAACCTACCATGAATGCAGGTAAAATCTAGAATACAAGTTTATTGAAACATTGTGGTGAGATGAAAAGTTGATTTAAGTTGTGGAAGGTCTACACTAGCACATGGAACTGAATTGTGCACCATCATATAGCTAATTTTCACTCGAATTGATATTGTTTTCGTTCCCTGCCATATGAGTCTTATATTTATGCAATGCTTGTCATAGCCATAGAAGGGAACCTTGCTAGTGTCATGGTGTTTGAACTGGGCCTCACATAGGATGCTTATGAGATCTTAGTAGCTGAATTTGGATCTTCCTCCCCATGTGTCGTTCTTTGAACAGGGAAAAAATTACCAATCTTCTCACTTACACCTCCTCACTCTTTGGGATTTGCTCAAATTTTCTCCTTGGGATATGCTCAAATTTGATACCACTTGTTGGTATGCGCAATCCCCACACAAAAATTAAATAATTTGCAAAGAAAAAAGGAAGTTCACATTCAGAGAATGGTTCGTATACTTTTGTGCAGCCCATTACATGGTCAATGATAATCTGAGAGTCTCCAAAAATGTGAATGGAAGAGATGTTAAGATAGTGTGAGAACGATAGGAGATTGCATAGAACCATCGCTTCAGCCTTCGTATTCGTGCCCCTGCCAGCATCCCAATAGACCCATAATTCATGCTCCTTTGATATAGCAATCCAAAACCACATCCACAGTTGTTCCTTTATGCCGCAACATCAAAAAACTGACTGGATACTCAATCCTAAAACCTGTCCTTTTGTTAATAATCTTCTTAGACCCGATGTCGTGTTGTTTTCCAAATGTATACCATCTTATAATGCGATCCATCACCTGCATATCATTATCCTTGTAGTTTTCAAAAATAACTTTATTTGGCCACCCCATATTTCCAGAAAAAAAAAAAAAAAAAAAAAGCAAAAGCAAATGCGATGTTCCGCCATGTGAGATTTTGTTTACTCCACCAACTCGAGCCATCCGTAATGTTCTCGTATTGATTATTAGTGAAACCAATAAAGCTAGCAATATAACTTCAAATCTATACAATTTTAGGGCACTTTAAAAAAATATGAGCATTATCCTCTCCCCTTCGAGCCCCTGCCAATTCCTCTTAACTCCATATCTATACCGTTATAACGCACTTTACAAAAATATGAGCATTATCCTCCTCCACTTTCCTGCCCAATATACAAATCCCCGGCCCCTGCCAATGCCTCTTCTCGGTGTTTAGCTGCAAATAATCCAACGTTTTTTTCGAAACATAATGTTGATGTCGATACAATTTGGGCATGGAAGGACTGAACCTCTTTATCGTTTCCAAACCGTGTAGTCGGAAGGCGCGTTTGATGAATAGAGTCTGTCTTTGAATAGTGTAATGCCTTGACATGTTTGTCTATAAAGTGATTTATCGACATTGATTATGCTGGTCTCTAAAGTGATTTATTTACATTGATTTCTTGAAATAGTAGTAGATGTAGATAGATGTTTCTATCAACATAAGTAGTATCAATTCGGTATAGTAAACCACATTTAAGAAGACTCGAGCATGGATGATTGTCAATTCATCAATTATCCTCAGCTTCCGGGAGAGATCCATTCCCGGAGGTTCACTGGAAGTGGGCATAATTTCACGAAACTGCATATCAATTCTTGATGATCTGCGAACAACTCTGATTCCAGAAAGGTCTATTCATCGAAAAGGGATTTTTGGGGCCGAGACAGAAAATTGGTCAAGATTCACGGCAGAGCCGATAGAGAGGGTCAAGACTGGAAAATCGGAGACCACCCCTTGAAAGGTTTAGTCGGATCCAAGGTCGAGATTGTGCCACGTGAAAGCTCTACCCGAGAGAATGGCCGGATTGCCGCAGAGGGAACGCCGAGTTGGAGGGAAAGTTCATCGTGTTCCCTGTCAAACGACGAGGGTAAGAAGAGAAGAGCAGCTAGCGCATCTCAGAGCTAAACTTAGACGGAGCAGCGCAGAGCTACAGGCCACAACACCAAAATTCATATGAAAAACGGTGTATCGCAGAGGTCTGAGGGAATCTTTTGCATATCCTTTTTCCTGGGAGGAGTGCTTGTGAAGAAATAATTTTGATAATTAAATTTATCAAAGAAGATTAACTTCAATTTTTAATTGTACGGTGAATTGTCATTATAAAAAATTATTGAAGCCCAACTTTTTCTTTCATCATGTCATAATATCACGTCACGATAAGCTTTATGAAAATGACATTTCAAAAAGAAAGTGTGTATAATTCTTTAAAAAAAAAAATTAGAAAATGAAATATATATATTATACCTACATAATTTTAAATAAATTAAATTTTGTTTTCAAAACATTTGAAATTTAAGAAATATTTTTGATAAAATCATACATGAATTTTGTGACGCGTTTGAACCAACGAATGTGTTCACTAGGACAAGTTGAAAAAAAATCAGATCAAGCTCCATTTAAATAGGGATCGCAGATCTTCAACGGTTGTTTTGTCGTTGGCAGATCTCCATCCTATTAACATGGAGCCTTGCTCTGATTTTTTCCAACTTGTCATGATGTTGAACCACACTCGTTAGTTCGAAACGCGTTGACACAGAGTTTATGATGTGGTTTTTTCCGAAAATATTTCTATAAACTTAGATTATGAATCACAGAAGCTTAAATTCAAATAACATTTGAAATGTTAAATCACCGAGGTTTATTGTTTTTATTTTTATTTTTTATAAATAAAAGATTATTTGAGAATGATAAGCATTTTGTTTACATAAAAATTAATTTTATTTTTTATATTATTTTTGTGATAGTTTTTTTTAATATTATTATAATTGTAAGCTCTGTAATTAAAATAAAAAGGATTGATCAAGGGACACAAGTTTAGAGTTGTGGTGGACATTGTTTGGGATATTGCAGGAAGTTGGTTATTTATTTTCAGTCATGAGCTGACTGGTGTACTTTTAATGGGGATGGCTAGCGTTGTCAGCATTTCTCAATGAAAATCCATACCAAGACTTTTTGAAATACTCAAGAGGAAGAGTTCATTGTGTTGGTGGTTTATTAACTGCTCCCTGAGAGTAAGCACCACAATGACCCTCTTACTTCATGAAATCAAACACAAAGCTTCACTGGAGAGCCAACTCACGTATTAATTAGTTCTCAAAGTTTGAATCCACTATCTAGTTGTTTATCATATATGTTTTCATTGCAAGCACTATAGGGCTCTGTATCTATAGAAATTCTCAGTATAGATTAACCTAATAATGCAATACAATTAAAGCAAAATACTTAATCTACTTCTATAATCAAACTTGCAGAAGCTTAATAGATTTGAGCAAGATCAAGCAGAACACATATAACCAGAAGCAAAATCAATGCACATGAAGCACAGAAGAATACTCGGGGGAAAGCCTCAGCTAAAAACCCCACTATTTGTATTATCATACAAGGTGGAAATATCTCAGAATTACACAAAGCTTTAGCTCTCACAGCTAGCCAGCTCTCAGTACAATCCTTCTAGATGTTCACAAGCAAACAAGGCTTCTCACAAACCTTCTTCCTCTGCCATCCAAGCTCCTATTTCCTTGTGCTGTTTATCCTGAGTGATCTTATTGTTACCAAGTGTAACACTGATCTCACACCCTGTAAACTGTGCAATCCTCAAGGAACCTTATTCCTTCTGCATGGATGATTTTCCTTTATAGGAAAACTCATGCAACTGATAGTAAAATGTCCTTGTCTTTAATCTCAACTGGTTCTTTCTTTGAATAGATATGCATGAGTTATTTATGAGAGAATCTGCAGTTATCTGGAGTACACTAGTTTGATGCATGCATGCATTAACTGATTGAACTCACAATTAGTTCCTCAAATTGTTTGGAACTAATTTAACTAGACATAACTCACTTAACTGAGCTAACTAATTACAATTCAAATATATCTCAATCTTATCTCCTTAATTAAGGGATAATCTCCTTAATTTAAGGGATAACTGTTGCATGACTTTACAAAGACTTCTAGCTTGAATTTCTCCAACTAATTAATCCAAGATGAATTAATTAATTATTTTTTCAAACAACTAGTGAGACTAAATTCGAATTTTAATTCAAGGACAAATTAAAATTGGAATATTCTTGTTGCCACATTTAAACACTCTCTCTCAACGAGAAAGAGATTATCTGCCACCCCGACCCTGTCTCTATGGAACTTGAATTTACACTTTGACAATGCCTTAGTCAAAATGTCAACATCTTTTTCCTTGATCGAAATATACTCCAACAACATGATCCTCCTTGCCACATAGTCTCTAAGATGATGATACCTAATGTCGATGTGCTTGGACTTGTCATGAAATACTGGATTCTCAAAGGTTTTGATACAACTTTGATTATCACAATAGATCATTGTTGGATCCATCATCTAATCAAACAAACCAACTAAAATTTTCCACATCCAGATGACCTCACATGTTGCATGAATTGCAGCTATGTATTCGGCCTCTGCCTTGCTAAGTGCAACTGAACTCTGTTTCCTGTTGTACCAAGAAATTGCCATCGACCCAAGGTTGAAAATTCCACCTGATATGCTCTTCTGATCTGATGGACTACCTGCCCAATCTGCATCAGTGAAGCCCTAGAGCTTCACTACCTCTATCCATTTGTACCATAATCCATACTGAGATGTGCCTATGAGGTATCTCCAAACATGTTTTGTCGCCTTCCAAAACATCTTGGTAGGTTGAACCATAGCTTGACTCAGCTGGTTCATCGAATAACACAAATCTAGTCGTGTGTTCACTAAGTACATCAATGAACCCACAAACTGCCTGTACACAGTAGCCTCTACTACTTCTCTTGAAGTAGCATCCTCCTTCCTCCAGTTACCTATTAGAGGAGTCTGCATGGGCTTGCACTTCTCCATGTGGAATGTCCTGTGTATCTCATTGGCATACTTGCCCTGAGACACAAACAACTCCCCATCCTTCTGCCATACTTCCATGCCAAGGAAGTAATGCATGAGACCCTGTTTTTCATCTTGAATTCTCTTGCAAGGTCCTCCTTGCAAGACATGATCAATTGATCATCACCTGTCAATATGAGATCATCAACATAAATTACAATGATCAACTACTTACCTTTCACCATGATGTGGTACAAGTTCGCATCCACTTCACTCTTTATGAAGCCCAACCCGGTGAAGTAGTTATCGATCCTGGTGTACCAAGCACAAGGTGCTTGCTTTAGCCCATACAAATCTCTCTTGAGTCGGCACACATGTGACTCACGATCGAAGGTCTCAAAACCTTCCGACTGCTCTATGTACACCTCTTCCCTAATATTTCCATTGAGGAATGCAGTCTTCACATCCATCTGATGGATCTTCCAACCCATATGTGTTGATAGTGCCAACATCGATCTGATAGATGAGTACCTTGCTGTAGGAGAAAAAGTCTCATCATAGTCGATCCCCTCAACCTGTGAGAAACCACGGGCAACAACTTTTGCCTTATGTTTCTCCACACCACGGGGGCTTCACCGAAAAAGCAATACCATATCACCTGCGTTCATATTGTGGGATAAAAAATGAGGAAAAAATGAAATAATATATTGAGCATATAATAGGGGGTAAAGGGATTTTATATGTTGTATAGCAATATGTGTATTATAAGGTATTGTTTATACAATACATTGACCATGTGGAGGCAAAAAACAAGTGGGCTGGAGAAATAGAGATTTAAGAGTATTGTGGGTGGGAGAAAAAAAAAACTATGATAATATTAGGTCCACAATAGCCTAATATTCAAATCTATGGCTCTAGTATTGACATGTGATTCATGGTAATGTTAAATTCTTAAAGTAAAAGTGGCATTCTCCTTTATCTTTCATTTTCATCCTTTTACTTAAATTTTTAACATTACCATGAAATGACTCAGGATGTTTGAGAGTGGTTATGACCTCATTAGATTTCATATGGAGAAAGGAGAATTTTAGATCTCACTTAAAATCCAACAGACTTATTAGTTTTTCAGGATTTCAGGATTGGGGGGATCACAATGTTTCCATTGGATTTTGTCATGTACTAGGGTATGAAACTCATATTTAATAAAGAGAACCAAGCCCTCTATGTGCCTTGATGATAGAGACATTGGTTGTCAAACTCCTCTATCACAACCCTACTAAAAATGTACCTATCACTCAAATGAATTATTGACTTAACATGTTGCATATTTTATATTTTATGTTAATGCTTAGAGGGTGATATTATTGACACATATCCCAAGATAGGAAATGATTTTGATGATATGTAGGTATTTATTGTAGCATGGTTTTTTAGATGTTAGAGACCATCGAGAGCCTATTTGTTGATGTATTTTCAGTTAAGAGATGGATAGCACTTGATTTTATTTTGGTTATGTGCACCCTTACATGCTATATAATTTAGAACTTGTAATTTGTGGACCTATGGTTGATGAAGGTTATAACTACTAGATGAATGGTGTTATATGGTTTAGTCCATGTTTTTATGTTTTTATCACAAATTCATCATTCTCCAAGCTTTTGTTGACATATATGCATCAAAATATATACAAATATATATTATATAAAATTCACTCCAAAAATCGCTCCCAACGTGGGGGCTTTTGAAACTGTCACTCCTCGCTCCTGCTTCCATTCCCACTTCCCACTTCTACACTCACTTCTTGCTTTTGCCCCTCTCCCAAGCAACCTTGTTGTAGAACAAACATGCACCACATTACTAATACCTCTATAATCTATGTCTAATGTGTTCATTAAGATTTTTTACCTGTTGCTACACTAGTGATCCTCCCAATGATGGGGCAGTAGAGAAGACAACAAATATGGCACCTTCACCCTTTCCTTACATTAGTGATGAATAGGTTGAATGAAAGTGAAGGAGACAGTGATACAAACTATTGATTAGTAGATGGCACATGCATGCCATAGGAGATAGTGAAATAAACTATTGTTTGGAAGAGAGTGCATGCATGGTAAGGGCACACATGTCACACCTTTAATTAATTATAGTTTAGATGTTGTTTCAAATTTAGCAATTTCAGTTTTGGATAAAAATTTTCTATTATTAGAGCTTTTATTTTGTTATTTTTATTATGCATGATATATTCTTACTAAGAGGTTGCAGATCCTTGGTCAATTAGAATAATTATGCATGAGATATTCCCATATTAGCTAGAGGACACAAATCTCAAGGAAGGGATGCATGATTGCATGCTCCTCCATTTTTTATGGAGACGCACTTACTTGGCACCCTTGGCATGCAACTATGGTGCACTAGATGATCAGGTTAGGGCTATGATTTGACAAAGTCCAACCAAATATGATTTTTCATGTGTCCATATTCATTGTACTTTCTCTCCTCTTCCTATTCTATAAGAAAGATGAAAGACACAGCATTGTTTTGGTTATCAAGTTTTATTTTGACTTGTTGTAGTGTATCCCTTTTAGTATTAAATAGAAGTTAGATGCAATCGAGAGTTCAAATATGTGTATTTTCCATTCAAATTTTCCACAATATGTATATGTAAATCAATTGTAAATCAACCAACTTATCTCTGCCTTTTTTATTAAAACTTTCAAGTTTTCAGCGACCTAGTATTTCAATTATTCTTTTAAGGTGCAAAATCGGCTTACCATTGTTAATGAAAATAAAGGGATATAAAAAATGTTTATGAAAAAATGAATACCTACCATATCGAGTGAAAGTAGGGGCTTTTAAGTTGGGAAGGTGTATTGGGTTAATATTGGTAGGGGGTTAAATAAAGTGATTTTTAGAGGTATTTTCCAATATGTAGTCAAATTAAGGGTATTATTTAGTATGCCACAAACGCACGTGCTATGTTAGAGGTTCATTGAGTGAAGCCCCCATGCTCCACACTACCATCAACAACTTGCTTTACATTGTAAAGCCAATGGGAACTCACAACGCACTTGTTCTCCAGCCTTGGAACCACATCCCAAACATTGTTTTGAACTATGGAGTCATACTCCTCCACCATAGCATCAACCCAAAATGGCTACTGCACTGCTTCCTCAAAGGAGGATGGCTCGGTCTCAACAAATTCCCCAACAAGGGTCATGTATAAGGTGACCTCCTATGTATGTGCTAAGAAGATGGTTCTCCCACATTCTCTCTCGCATCCAACAACAATCTGTCAGCTTCTCTTGTGCGCTTTCGTCCATCTCTGGAAGACTCTGCTTGAGTGGATGTCTCCACTCCTGGAACCTCTACATGTAGCTGCATCAGTCTGAGGCTGCTCCTCCTTAGGAACCAAAGGTTCCTCCACAGCCTCTAGTTAGAGCTCCCTCTTAAGGGAAACTTGCATGGCCTTCTACTCATCAAACTTGAGATCTCTGCGAACCACTGTCCTCCAACTGGTAGGAAAATATACCTGATAGTTGTAGGGTGTATCAGTGTACCACACAAGTATCCCCAACTCGGTTGTCGACTCAAGCTTCTTCCATGCATCATTTGTCACATGGCAATATACTGATGAGCCAAAGATCCTGAAGTGACCCACATCTGGTCTCTTACCGAAGAAAGCTTCCTCTGGTGTTTTCATCCCAAGTATGTGATGCGGGCTTCTATTCTGCAAATAGGCCGCTGCGTTGCATGCCTCAATCCACAAATGAAGTGGTAGGCCTTGGTCATGCAGCATCGCCCGTGTTTCCCCTACAATCGTTTTGTTCTTCCTCTCGGCCACCCCATTCTGCTATGAGTTATGAGGTTCCATCAACTCCCATTTAATTCCTCCTGCTGCACAGAAGTCCTTAAACTCTTGAGAGACATATTCTCCATTGTTGTCGCTTCTCAAGGCCTTGATCTTCTTCCCCAATTCTTTCTCAACCAAAGCTTTGAACTCACAAAACTTTGAGAAGGTTTGATCCTTCGCCTGCATGAAATAAATCAAGCATTTACGACAATAATCATTAATGAAAATCACATAATACCTTTGCTTCATTATGGATGCCATCAAGAATGGTCCACACAAATCAGTATGAACTCGCCCTAAGATCGCTTCTGCTCAACTGTCTCGATCATGAAAGGAAGACTTGGCGTACTTTCGCAAGGTACAACCTTTGCATCTGTCAACTTGCTCAAGTTTACCTTTGGGAAGTCATGTAGATATATGTTGCATTATCTTCAAGACCCCATGATACAAATGGCCCAATTTCCTGTGCCATAACTCGCTAATGTTTTGGCTTTGCACCAATTCTGCTTTCAAACTCAATGTAACACACTCATCTACCTCTAGTTTATAGAGATTCTTCACTCGAATCCCGATCCTCTTGGTCTGACTTGTGGCTATGTGTCTTAGGAACACCTTTCCTTTACTGAAGACAACATCATAGCCTTTGTCCTCTAACATTGCGACTGATACCAAGTTCTTCTTCAGTCCAAGCACATACTTCACATCTGTAAAGGTGAGAGGAGCTCCATGCTCCCTTTGAAAAGCAAATGTACCCACTCCTGAAACACTGTACTTTCCATCATCACCCATCTCTATGCGCATCTTGAGGTCTTTCTCCTCCAAGGTACTGAATAAACTTTTATCCTCAGTCATGTGGAATGAGGCTCCACTGTCAAGATACCAAACACAACCCACCATCGATGAAACCATACATGTGATGAGGGTAAAGTCCATTTCAAACTGAGAGGCTAATGCTTCACCTTCCGATCCTTTCGAGGATCCCTTCTTGGACTTCTTCGATGGGCAATTAGTTGCATAATGTCCCATCTTGTGACAATTAAAGCATCTCACTTTATATTTTTCACCCTTCTTCCCTCCATGAGAAGAATTCGATTTGGAATGGGAAGCCTTCCCTTTACTTTCCCTTGCCTTACTCACTAAGGCTAGATTTTCTTCATCACCATTCTTTGATGAAAAACCATCTCGAGTGCTCTTCCTGATCTCCTCCTGCATGAGATCCGACCACAGTCACAATCCGACAGTTTCTCTCTTCCATTTATAGAGTCCTGGCAACTATTCTAGCTCTTTGGAAGATCGAGGAGAGCAAGGCTCACCATATCATCATCGACAACAATTATTCCCACACTAACAATCTCATCTCTGTGGGTGGTGAGCTTGTTCAAATATGTAGAAATAGTATCGCCCTTCTCCATCTTGATTTTCCAAAGCTTATCCTTGAGTGTCAGTTTCCTTTGGTCGCTATTGTTCTGATAGAGGTCCTTCAACGTCTTCCACATTGAAAACGGAGTATCCTTCCCATGGAGACTCGAGACAATATGGTCTCGAACTCCCTCCAGAAGAATCCGTCTCGCCTTCGCCACACACTTCTTCCATTCAGCCAATTCTTGTGCATTAGCTGCAGCTAGCTTGGGGATTTCTTAATCAATGATATCCTTCAAACCATTCGCTTCTAATACAACTTCTATTCTATCTTTCCATGCTATGTAATTCGAGTTGCCTTCCAAGGCATGCTCGAGTCTCAAGCCATAGAACATCATTGACCAACCTGAAGTATGAGATGAATTAGATTTGTACCTGCAATCCCGAACTTCGAACTTCAAATTCTCTTCTTTGTATACTGTTGATAGCCCTGATAACCTTTTCTCCAATACCATGTAGAAATTCTCACTGTAGATTAACTTGATAATGCAATACAACTAAAGCAAAATATTTAATCTAATTCTACAATCAAACTTGTGAAAGCTTAATATATTTGAGCAAGATCAAGCAGAACATATATAACCAGAAGCAGAATCAATGCACATGAAACACAAAAGAATACTCAGGGGAAAGCCTCAGCTAAAAACCCCACTATCTATATTATCATACAAGGTGGAAATATCTTAGAATTACATAAAGCTTTAGCTCTCACAGCTAGCCAGCTCTCATTACAATCCTCTTGGATTCTCATAGGCAAACAATACTTCTCACAAACCTTCTTCCTCTACCCTCCAAGCTCCTATTTCCTTGTGTTGTTTCTCCTGGGTGATCCTATTGTTACCAAGTGTAACACTGATCACTCACACTAATCTCACACCCTGTAAAACTGCACAATCCTCAAGGAACCTTATTCCTTCTACATGGATGAGTTTCCTTTATAGGAAAACTCATGCAACTTATAGCAAAATGACCCTGTCTTTAATATCAACTGGGTCTTTCTCTGAATAGACATGCATGAGTTAATTTATGAGAGAATCTTCAGTTATCTCAAGTACACTAGTTTGATGCATGCATGCATTAACTGAACGAACTGACAATTAGTTCCTCAAACTGTTTGGAACTAATTTAGCTACACATAATTCGGTTAACTGAGCTAACTAATTACAACTCAAATATAACTCAATCTTATATCCTTAATTAAGGGATGCTCTCCTTAATTTAAGGGATAACTTTTGCATGACTTCACAAAGACTTCTAGCTTGAATTTATCCAACTAATTAATCCAAGATGAATTAATTAATTATTTTTCCAGACAACTGGTGAGACTAGATTTGAATTTTAATTCTCAATTTTAATTCAAGGACAAATTAAAATTGGAATATTCTTGTTGCCACATTTCAACAATATCCCATTGTCCAGGTGGTTCATCAGCTTACTTAGCAAGAAATAAGTGGTTTATCAACTTCTTAAGCAAACACTTAGTGATTTAACAACTCTTTCAATAAGAACAACAATGACTCATTCTACTCAATCAAGTGGTTTATGAGCCCTACAACAAATACCAAAGTGGTTTTTCAGCTTATTTAGCAAGCACTAAGTTGTTTATCAACTTTCTCAACATGAACTTAGTGATTTATCAGGTCTTTCAGCAAGCACTAAGTGGTTCAACCCTCTACTGAGCCTCTCACTAGCTGTACAAGCTTAGACACACATAGTCAAGGGCATTCTCAACATCATACAAGGAATTGTCATCCTAGTCTCTAATAATTTTCCTCTATGTTGTTTGTTGATGTTGTTTGTGCATTCCCTCAGTATATTACATCTCATCACTACAAATCAACCTTTTTTTGTTCACCACTTTGTTTTTAGCTCTTTGTCAATACCTTATTCTCCTATTCTTCACTCTTATCCACTCATTATCTCTCTATTCTCTCGTCTCTCACGTTGTTTTCTTTTACTATGTCAACTATTGTCCTCTTGGCTATGCTTCATGAGGAAGGGGATAGTATGGGTGTTGTCCCACACACCAAATGCCCACTCTTAACTTCATTAATTGTAACCACAAGCTAGTCAGTGGTTAGGATGGTAGTTGAGGGGTTAATGTGCTAGTTATGGTTCGCTTATGTCCTTCCATAGGCCTTAACACACAATCCATGCAACATTCCCCTTATAGCTCTAGTTTCATGTTCCCTCCTCCATTGAGAAATTAATTCTATGTTCACATATATTTAAATAAAAGAATATACTTGCACGGTTACATATTCACATGTGGGTGTAGCAAAAAGGGTTGTTGCATGTGTAATGCTTTCTTCCACATTCTTATACAAGACACATTTACTAGGTCTACACTAGCTTCATTTTTGAACAATTTCCCAAGCTAAGTCTCTATTCCTTAATGATAAAAAAAACGTATATTTTTGGTGTAGTCTAACTTATAGACGAAATTACTTTTTTCATCAGAATTCACCAAAATCTTGCAATATAATTTCAAGCATTTTTGTTGTTTAAAATACATTTTTGAATGCATAAATGGATTCATCACCTTAAAAAACCCCTAAGGCACTCAAATTATGCAAATTAAACAATTTAAACTCAAGTATTTAAAAATCTCTATCAAATTTTGATTTAAAAATGTTACGAAAAAATTATTTCGTCTATAAATTAAACTATACCTATATTAGATATTTAAGATAAAAAAAATATACCTATATTTTTTTATCTTAAATATTTTTTCCCATTAAATTTCCCACACACTCATATCCTTAACCTTAATTTAAAACCAATACTTTTATCCTAAATAATATATTTGCCAAAAACTTCATTTTATATCCCAACCAAAACATATACTTCATTTCTTAATCTAAACGAGACTTTTAACCTATTAACAAAAACATCCTAACAAACGACACGTTTTTATATTCATATAGCACATAAAGATAAAAAATAATGGCCACATAATTAGATACATAAACTAAAATGAATATCCTTAGTTTATAATAAATATATTACTAAACCACTCTTTATAAAAAATGCATACCATCTATCCTATCATCCATAGTTGTACCCCTAACCTAACCTTGTGAATATTTTCCACATGCCACGCCAAAACACTAACGAAATCATGAATGGCATCATGGAAGTTTGTATTGAAAAGTCCGCTAAAACTTTATCCATAATATTAGAAGAAAGGCCATGTACGTCACACGTTGTACATTACTAACAAATTAATATTGTTGTAACTGGCCATTATGGAAAGTTAGCTTCGAGTCACCCTTTTTTCCAATAGAGAAATACAATGGGAACATCACATAGAGAAGAATTCACACCGCAAGAGGGCACTAAAAATTTAAAAGGTGAGAAAATAATGAGGTTTATGTACTAAATAAATAGTTTTTTACAACTCGGGAAAAATAGGAAAATTGATTATAAGTTAGTTGTCAAATGAAGAGTGGGACAATGGATTTACTTATTATTATTATTGAAGGAAAATCATGTTTTTTGGGATTCTTTGGGATTCCTTGTTTATAAGGGGTGAAGTTTCACTTTTTCCATATGCTTCTCGATGGTGCTATTACTCTATTTCCTATGTCCAAGGAAGATGAGCTTTTAGACAAGCAAAAATAATTTTAAGACATATTGCAGACCCAATAAATAAATAGTTATATGTTGGAGAGTCTATAAAAGTGAAAAAATGTTGAATTTATTTGAAAGAAAAAATGTTAACTTTAATAGTGAAGACAATTATTATTTATTGTTGTATATGAATATAAGTTGATTTATCATTATAAAAAATATTAAAATGGATAATAAATATTGAGATCTATTTAATAAATAGTTATATAATGGAAAACGTATTAAAGTGAGATGATGTCAACAGGAAATATTTTAAGGATGAAAATTTATTTTAAAGTGTAGAAATCTTTTCATAACCTTACTAATTCCTAATATGTAAACTATAAAATATTTGGTGATATGAATGAAAAAATATGGAAAATTTTAATGATTTTATATAATCTGTGTAAAAATTTGGCTATTGTTAAAGTAAAATAATTTTATCCTTTAAAATTTAGGTGAATCACTTTTAGAAAAAATGGATATTAGCAAAACTTGAGAGTGGAGATTTCCACATTTATTCATATTGTTTCGTATGTGAAATATGTAGCACATTTCCCAGTTAGAAGTTTCTCACTCTCGGGCATCTCATTACTTATAGGTTTTATCAACTCCCACACTTACCATAGGCTTGCTTCTCTAAGGGGTGGAGTGAATCCTAAAGATTTACAGAGTTCACATCCTAAAGATTTTGACAAAACCTTTTTTTAGATTGAGTGTCCACTCCGAATGTGTGACCGAAATTTTCTACATAGTTCACATCCTAAATATTATGATGTCTATACAATTCACATCCTAAATATTATGACCGGAAATTTTCTACACATTTTTTAGAAAAAGTATGGAAAATTAACCTATTAAAATTTATCCTCTAAATTTTTTCCTGAATAACTTTTTTAAGATGAAAAATTAA
The DNA here is from genome assembly GCA_000404065.3 of Pinus taeda. Lineage (NCBI taxonomy): Eukaryota > Viridiplantae > Streptophyta > Pinopsida > Pinales > Pinaceae > Pinus > Pinus taeda. The sequence continues at coordinate 11,470 of APFE031511589.1, read as the reverse complement.
TTATAAATTAATTGTTAGCTAGTAGTGAGAAGAGTTGTTATTAATTGTTATATATAAATGTAAGTTAAATTAATATTGGCATTTAAAAAAATTATAATAATATTATTTGAAATAATTTATTGATATTCTATAAAGAAAGAAATTGTATCTCAATGTTGACCTATGAATATACTTTTTACATTAAAAAAAAAAAAGTTTTTACTTAATCATAAGAATTTGACTTTTATTTAACTAGCCTGACTATTTTAAGTAACTAACCTAGCTTATATAAGTTAAATAGATGTTAAATGTTATACAATTAGTGCATTGATACAAGCAAGAAAGGTAATTATGGCAAAAGTATTGGTAACCATTCAAATTTTAGAGTTGGAAATCATCAAGCAGTTAAGAAAACCTTTTAATAATGTATATAATCACAATTTTTCATTAAATGGGGAGGACGAAAATATTATTTTTTAAGAAATCTTAAAGATATATATAATTTTTTTAAAAGAAATGGCCTATGAGGAATAGTTTAATTGTGAATTGTTTTGTTAAGAATTATTATTATTATGTAAAACATGAGATTCAAAGTTCAAATTCCTTGTGAGAAAATTTAACCAAAAAGAAAATAGTAGTAAAACAATTTAAAATAATTGAAGTAACAAATTTTGCTGAAAAATTATTTTTGTGCATTGTTTTATTTTTCATATATTCAAAGATATTATGATACTCTTTTTGGAGCCTTCGTTGTTTCTCTGGGATTTTTTTGATAGATTAAGGGTATTCATTTAGTTTGTGGGCTATTAAATATCCATGGTCAAATGATTTATATTTGTTTATTTGTTAGTCAATTTTACTTTCTTTTACTACTAAATGGATTGGGGATTTAGGCACAACTAATTATGTATATAATTAAGTATATACAAAATTATTTTATTGACAATATATATTTAATGTTTTTTTTTTCAAAAAAAATAAATTAATTAAATCTATATAAATTAATTATATTCTAAATAATAATAATTTCCAAATCTATTTATATATGTTTTTGAAAAAATAAAAAAGATTACCCCACACAATTTAGGGAAAAAAATCAAGAATCAAGATCCCCTCTCCATCTATATATAAACATTTCAATTTTTTAATAAACTAAAAAATTATCAAAATTATAATTACATCTTATTACTGTAAATACAATGAATCCGCCATTTTACTAGTCACTCATAAAATCCAAAACTTGAGAGGATACCGTCATCAAAACTCAGATGTGCCGCCTAAAATAAGAAAAGTTGTTTTTGATACATGTACAATTGTTGGGTGTATAATTGTTCAGGCGCTTCGTAATTTGCCACAACATATTTTTTTCAGTAGAAAAAATCATATATTAATATGCTGCAGCAAATCATTACATTTCTGGTTTATATGGTAAACCGATAGCATGACAGACTATTGACCAAAGGCATAGTCTCCTCTACAGATAATTAAAGACACAAACTGGGCGCGTGCAAATAAGGTAAGAAGATGAGAAAGTGTGACTGTTTCCTGATTGGAGTTCACATATTCAGATTTTTTGTAATATATGTTCCAGATGACAGTATGTTCATATGAGATAAGGGAAGATGCCTGTGCGCATTTTTCACATAGACGGAGGATCCAGAATCCCCATGACTATCATGGAGTCCTTGGCTTTTTGCTGTAGGTTAAGAGCAGGCCACCTTGTGTTGGAGAAAATGGCAGCATTCCTCCAATCCCATATATGCCAGCAAACCGTGAGAAAAGCAGAGCGTCGCTTGACTGTTTGTGAGCTCCACCATTTCATGCCCTCCTGTACATTAGAAAAAATAGTAAAAGGGAGATTAAAGTTTAGGGACAAGTCTGACCAGATTTTTTGGGTCCATTGGCACTGAAAAAACATATGTAAATTCGTTTCCTCGGCCTCCCTGCAGAAAGCACATCTTCTAGGTCCATACCATCCCTTTCTCTGTAAAACCTCCCAAGTGAGGTTCCTGTTCCAGAAGATAAGCCAAGAGAGAAGAATCATCTTTGTTGGGCAGATTTTTTTCCAGAGTGAAGGAGGGTATTTCAGATAAGTTGGCGGAGCTGAAAGCTGTGTGAGAGTTGCATATATGTCCCTGACTTTAACTGGAAGAGGAGCCCGATGCAGTTTCCAAGTTAAAACGTCCTTGTGTTCCCCCCTGTGGATTGGTAAGGCAGATAGGGAGGATCGAACAGATTCCCACAGGGGGCAGAGATGCGCAGGCAGGTGTAAATCTGCTGCCTCAAGCCAAACAGGGGTTAGGTTGTTCCATGAACCGATTAGCCTTTCCCATGTGAAAAAACCGCTGTGGTGAAAATGCATATTCAGAGCCGGCTGGAAGTGCTCGTTGAGGCCGTCCTCGATGAGATCATGACCGATGAAGGCGTTAGAACCTGTGAATAATTTCCATCGAAAATTTGACATAATGAAGGGTTTATTTTTACAAAAGCTAGACCAGATGGCTGAGCCGTGCTTGGTGCCCATTTCGTTCCTACTGTACCAAAATTCATTGCATTTCCCTTGTAGATATTTCCGCCAGATGAAAATGCTCCATGGGCCAGTGCCATAAATGCCACGGATGAATGATTTAACTAACAGTGCATTGCCCATCCTTCTCAAATCCAGAAGGCCCCACCCGCCCGATTGTTTGGGTAACGAAATGGACTCCATCTTAACCAGATGGTATTTTGACTGATAAGACTTACCTCCCCATAAGAAATTGGCTGCGTATGAGTTCATTTTTCTGATGATAGGCACTGGGAGAAAAAATCAATGTGCCCAATAAGTGGCCAACCGTGATAATATAGATTGTATCAAAACCAGTCTCCCAGCTAAAGAAAGGAACCTATACTCCCAACCAGAAATTCTATTATAAAATCGGTCAAGCAGCCATGTCCAGTCCCCCTTATTGTACCCCTTTGGTTTGAGATTGAACCCAAGATAATTCATGCCACAGTCAATAGACTTAGCCTCAATGCCAAAAAGCGCTGCAATCCAGTTTGTTGTTTCCTCCTCAGAATCATTATAAAATAATTTTGATTTTTCCTTGTCAATGCGAATTCCTGAAGTAGATTGAAACCTGTTGAATATGTTGAAGAGGCATTGCCAGGATGCTTTGTGGAGCATTGCAAAAACCAGAATATCGTCCACAAATAAGTTGTGAGACAAGAAAAAATCTTTAGCCATCTTAATCGATCTAAAGCAGGACCCGGCTTCAGCTCTGTTGAATTGAATACTGAGAGTGTTCATGACGAGGATGAACAACAACGGAGAAAGGGGACAACCCTGTTGGAGACCACGTTCAGCTTTGAAGAAAGGGGAGGGAGATCCGTTGATGATGACCGAGAAATTTATGTTTTCCACGCATGCCATGATCCATTCAATGCCCTCACTACGCAATCCGATTTTGGCTAGAATAATCCTAAGGAAGCCCCAGTCAACACAATCATATGCCTTTTTTAAATCAACTTTGAGGATGGCAGCCTTTGTATTTTTTGTCCGGAGAGAGTATAAACATTCTTGTGTTAGCGCCACTGCATCCCATATGTTTCTTTCCTTTAAGAAAGCATGCTGGTCCCTGGTTATAAAGCGATTGAAAACCGGCTTGAGCCTCTCCGCGATGATTTTTGTGATGATTTTGAACAAAGAATTACAGAGCGCTATCGGTCTATAATCCTGGAGAGACGTTGAGGCTGTTTTCTTGGGGATGAGAGCGATGAGAGTAGAAGATAGGGCTGAAGGTACAGTACCTGTCATTCGAGAAGCCTCCACCATGTTCAACAAATCAGATTTGAACAGCTCATAAAAATGAAGAAAAAATTCAATGGGCCAGCCATCAAGCCCCGGGCTTTTATCCTTTTTTGAAGCCCGCATAGCAGCAAGGATCTCCTCTTCAGTTACAGGTTTGAAAAAAATTTCATAAGAGGAGGCATCGAACATGACAAGAGAATGTTCGGCAGCCCAAATCATATCAGCGGCATTAGTATGAACCCTTTTATATTGTTCTCTAAATACTCTGCTGGCTTCGTTCGAGATGTCATCTTGAGAGAAAAGGAACCCGCCTCTCCCGTCATCTACCTTCCATATAGCGTTCTTCCCTTTCCTTGCATTTGCAAAGTTTTGAAAGAACTTTGTGTTACGGTCGCCGTCCTTTAACCACAACGCCCTGCTTTTAAGTCGCCATGTAGCCTCTTCCAAGTAGAGGAGAAGGTTCCTTTTTTTTTCCAGATTCCTGATGGACATTCTTTTTTCAAAAGGCATGAGATGTGGGGAGGTCGAAGATATGGCATCCAACGCCTTTTGTATGTTAGAGAGCTCCTTTCTGTCACTTTTTGTCTTTTGTAGCTGCCATGCCTTAGTAAAATCTTTGAGGCGTGAGATCTTCCCACCGAAAGATTTACTTCCAACGTCATCTGAGCCAGCCAACACCCCCCATCTCTTGGAAATTTCTTCATTGAATGATCTGTCCTCTAATAGGATCCTGTTGAATTTGAAATAATAACCCTTTTTATGCTGTTGGGCCCTCCAGTCGAGCATAAGGGGCTTGTGGTCAGACAGATGGACATTGGCAATGGTAAAAAATGGCAGGCCCCAGGTATCAATGATATCAGCCTTTATGAGAAAGCGGTCAATTCTCTTAGCTATGTAGGCATTACCATTCCTGCCATTTTCCCATGTCGGCCCCGTGTTTTCAGGACAAATGTCTATAAGGTTCTTGTCTAATAGCGCCATTCTGATCCTATCCGAAAGTGGATCCTTTTTCCTTCCTGTACCCCAACATTCCTCTGAACTGAGAGTGAAGTTCAGATCCCTAGCGATCAGCAGAGATTCTATCTCTAAAATGTCAGATGAGAACAACCTGTCCCAGAAAGGAGCCCTGTCCCTGCACGGTCCATAAATATTAAGAAAATTTAATAAGTCAGCGTGACCACGTACCATTGCAGAAATAATGATACCCGCACAGCATTTGTAAGCTCTAGCCTTGATCCACATGGGGTCCCATAAAACAGCCAGACCACCCGACATCCCAGATGCCCCAATGGCCACCATAAACCAGGAAGGAAACATTTTTCTAAAGTATGCAATGGTCACCCCGCTCGAGTGCATAGTTTCTTGCAAGAAGATGATTTTTGGACGTGCCTGGGAGAAAAAAAATTTAAGCGCCCGAAATTTGTGGGGGACGCCCAGACCCCGAACATTAAGGGAGATGAGGAAGGTCATCTAGACTGTTCACCAGCTAGCCGCGCTCTAAGAGGCTTTGAGACATCTGATTCCATGATAGGAACCTCTGTCAGAGACAGATTTGTAATGACCAGATCAGTGGCATTCATCCTTCCCCGGAAGTGCCGACTGTCTCCCTTCTTTTTCTTTCGAACAGTGATATTGGAAGCCGACGATGGACTGATAGAAGGTTGAAGAGGTGCGGGGGGCTTGTGGATGGTGAGAGGTTCGAAATCAAGGGGGCATCGTTGGATGAGTAAATCTAAATCGCTCTCCGGAAAATTTTTAGTCGACTCAAACGGGGAATAACAGGGGGAAGGAGCAGCCGCCAGATCCATTCCCTTCTTCGAAGTCTGAGGCGGTACAGGAGACGGCCGGGCTGGAGAAGAAGAAGAAGATTCAATGGTAATGGTGTGAGTTCCAACAGTGAAATCCCGATTGGACGTTTCAGGGGGAGAGGGGGCAAGAGAGATCGGGAGAGGTTCATGAGAAGGACGAGAAAGTGGAGAAGTGATCGAACGGGAAGGAGAGACTTGAACAGGAACATCAGCATGTAGATCGAAGCCCCCCGTAAGAGGCGATGCTTCCCTCGGTCGGCGGCAGAGTTGAGAGTGCTTAGTCCTCCTGCCAGGGCGATATTTACAGTCCTTGATAAGGTGTCCCGTCTGGTGGCATCTGGAGCAACGGAAAGGAATGCCCCAAAAATCGATTCGCTGCCGGACCAATCTTCCATAAGAGATGATGTCAATGTACTCAGGATATAACCCCTTGAATGGTTTCTCGATGAGAAGCCATGCCACCCTTTTGTCCCGCTCCCCCTTGCACCAGGGGTCAGCATATAAAAATTTTCCAATCGAGTTACCCAGGACCGATAGGGTCTCTGCTGACCAGAATTCCAGAGGCAAATTGGGCAGCTTTGCCCAGATCATACAGTTGGATGGAGTGTTCTTTAAAGGGTCAAACCCGATGTACCATTTGGATAAGAAAAGGAAGCTTCGGCCAGCCACCCAAGGCTTCTTGAGAATGGACTCCAAGTCCTCCTCTTTGAGAAAGTGGAACGAATACCAGTCCCTCATCAGGCGGGAGATGATGGGAGAATACCCAAGAATGGGGGACCACTTTTCTGATAACCATGACCGCATGTCCGGATCCTTCATATGCAGAAAGTGCCACTTCCCGACGAGGGCATATTTTTGAAGACTGTCAATGCGCTCCGTGAGAGCAGCGCTGCTGATCGATACCGCCTTAAGGGGAGGACCACATATTACGGGCCGGCATCGGTGGTTGAAACGTTCAGAAGAAGTGTGAGAGCCACCTTTGGAGAAGGGGGGCAGTTTCGAACACCGGGGGGAGCTCTCCTCGGAATCATAAGGAGATTGTGCATTGAATCCAGCTGGGAGCATATCCACCACCGTGGCACGCCAGCCTGGAGAGGCGTCATACTCCTTTTCTGCTGCAATAGTCGCATCAATAAGCGCTTGGGTGTCAGGTGATACGACCCCTTCTGACATGGAAAAAGGAAAAAGAAAGAACCCAGGAAAAGGAAGATAGTAAAAGCCGGGATCACCAGAACCCAAATGGAGAGAACAAGGTTGACAGAAGAGAGGGAGCCAGTACAGGATCGGGAGCTCAAGAAAGATATGAGCTCTGAGTCAAGGATACGAAGATGAGGCACAGGAGAGTTCTGTACAAAAAAAAAGGATCCCCACGTACAGGAAATCACCAGAAAAGATCTTCCGAAAAAACAGCTGGAAGGGAGAACTAGAGTAAGAGACTGATGAAAATGAGCTTCATAGACCGAGGAATAGGCCTCCCGCCGGAAAAATTCAAAACAAACTGTCCGGGAAAAGCCAGAGAAAACTCTCCAGCTCGGGCGGAAAAACCAGGAAAGTTACAGGGATAGAGAGTAAAACGGGGATCCAAATTAAACAGATGGAGGAAACTGGCATTCATAACAGAAAACCCGTAAATTCACCACCTTAAAAGCATTCCACATTCTTCCTGGTCCCTTAATCAAGATGGCGGAGATGAACAGTCATAAAATAAGATGGTCCTGCACCTTTAAAAATAGATAAAAAACAGATCGGAGAAAAAGAAACATCCAAAGAAACCTCCAGATAGTATCAGAATCGACCGAAAAAGCTGCCATATACCATTCCCGTGAGAGTGCGTCGGATAACTTAACGATATTCTCGCAAAAAGAAGACCATTCTTTGCTTAAGCGTTCACTAAAACCAGGAAATACCCAAAATAACCAGAAGGAGATAAGATGACAATGAAAACCAGAACGTTTGGAGTTAGATTACAACTCACCTGAGTCGGAGAGAAAGCGTCGTGTCGCATCATAGAACCCGGACAACAACCAGTAGTAGCATAGCCGTGGGAGAAAGGATTTGGGGTCAGAGGATGGCACAGGGAAAGCCCTGTGCCTTTGGTTATCCGAGATGATGAGGGAAACTGTGGGCATTCAGGTAAGCATTGTTTTATACTTGGAGGAGGAGAGAAAAACGTGGCGATTGAACGAAGATCATGCAGAGCATGAGGCTCTGCGGGAAACAAGTAGCGTGAGAACAGTTTAATGAGGGAAAACTGTAATCAGTCGGGTAAGCAAAGATTTATGGGAAAAACTTTGAGGTGAACAGGCAGAAAAAACGTGGCATCATTTCGTAGATCATGCAGTGCATGAGGCTCTGCGCATGGACATGGCAAGTGGCTCAAGAACAGACAGAAGAGCTTACCTGGTGGGTCCAAAGGCGGGCCACGATAGCTTCACCAGCTTTCTCCCCGACTCCTCTCTCGCAAAATATACCACAACATATACCATCGGTAGTTTCAAGGTTCAGTGAGAGTTGCACTTACAGTATTTCTTATGGGAACTTCCAGTACTGTCTGTAATAAAAGCGCAATAATTTTCTTGTACAGTTGACAAACCATCATCATAGCTTACTCAGCTTTCTCTATCCTGGTTTTTCCAGCCATTATTAGTGGAGAACTGAGTTATTTAGTCTGTTGTACGGTTCTTTTCCAGCCCTTATTAGTAGAGGCCAGAGTTATTTAGTCCGTTGTACTGTTAATATTCAGAACTGTATCCCATTGTACTGGTAATAGGCCTTTGTATCTTATGGTTCAGGTGGTTCATCCGCAAGAGCTAATCAACCTGGGATAGGGCATTAAATGCTCGTATGGAGGCAGCCCTTACCATGGATGTTCATACCCGAATCCATCCTCTCATGCCCGCATCCATTGTCATGCCATCATTTATCCGACCGGCCGTCCCCATTGCCTCATCCCTTTTCCGGGAACACGGGACCCACCACCTCCGAGCTGGCACCGGATCATTTTTCAAACCCACTCTAGCGCCATTTTCAAACCTGCCATCATTCGCGCTCGCGTCGAACCTGCTCTGCCTCTGTAACTCGTCTCAAGGAAACACCGCCCGCGCTCACTTTTGCACCCACCTCGCAAGTGCGCGTGCTCAATCCCGGCATTCTGTGCGGCGTGAGGTAAATTAACCTCCCTGCATACAGAAAATTCAGATGAAAATTTATTTATGGATCACACGGTAGCAAAACTCATAAATGGAGAACAACGGAACCCAATGCCACAAGGGAAGAGCTAACCAGTGAACTTACAGAATCTGATGCATCTCTACTGAAATATTGAGAATCGAGGCTGCCCAGAGTTATTGCTAAAGAAACCGGACCTTATCTTTTTCCAAAACAGAAAAATGCTTTCAAATTAATAGAAATTAGAAAGAACAATAAAACAGGGGATAAGCATCCCACTGGGTGGCCTCCGTGTTTAACCAAAAACAAGTGGTTGGCCTTTGTGTTTAACCAAAAACAATTTTATTCTTGATTAAACACTACTCTAAAAACCAATTACTATGTTGATTAATCATTGCTTTAATACTACATTTTATTTAAATCAATTGCAAGTGCATTCAATTTCTTAAATCATTTGCAAGTGCATTCAATTAAAATGTGTCCTAATCATGGAAATGAACGAGAGACAAAATATTTAAAAAGAATCTTGTTCGGATCTGACCTGCGACCTTCCTTTGAGAGGCTATCTGCTTCTCCATTAAACCAAACCCTATTTCTCATCATTTTCCTCAATCTGGGAAGGTAGAATTTCAAACCAGCACGTCACACCATTATTAAGGAGATTGAGACAATATACAATAGAGATTTAACAGAAATATTCTGAAGTACATGTAGCTTGAATTTAATTAGAAAGTAGATTTCAGATTTTGAAATATTGTAGAAATTTGATTGATAAGAATGAGTTGACTTCACTGGTGTTTATCAAGTTTACAAGATATTATTCTAATTAAGGATATAACCATACATTTAAGTTAGATTTAACATTGTAAAACAATACAAAAATTAACTTTCTTTACCCCAATCAACAAAACCCTTATGTTTTCAACTGCAATTACATATATGGATACTTTTCTATTGACTACAATGTTGATATCCTGCTCAACAATATTTCAGGGGAAGTGAAAGCATAGAGCAGGTTATGATTTTGTTTTAGGACCAATATAAAATTTTATCGCTGCATATTATTTATTTTGTTCTATCTTATCAAATGCCTTTTTTCTTTGTACCAAAATTCTGGTAGAACCTGTCACATATTTGATATTTCCAACCTAAGTAGCTTGTCCAACTTGGTTTTTTATATATTCATTCTTTCTGTCAAACTGTGGAAATAAAATAACTAAAGACTACCTTTCTTATAAATGATGTGTTTGAAAATCACCTAGATGCATAAGAGTTTACCAAAACCACATAAAGAGTTTACCAAAACATAAATTGTTTAGCTTGGTCGTTGTCCATTCCGGATGTTCGCAGAATTTGCAGTACAAAACATAAATTGTTTGACTTCGCTGCTGTCCGCCCTAGATGTTCCTAGAATTTGCAATTCAAAACTTTTGGGTGTTGTCTAATGACCCCAACATTTTGTCCACACCATGAATTTCTGGACAAAATCTTGTGAGAAAATTTTGGGGAAATCCGTGGGAGTGTTTAAATCGTTGTTTTGATCGCAGAAATGGATTGGCACCATAAAAAAAAGGCTTGGGCACTGGCTGCTAAATATTGCACTGATATAACTATTATGATGATTGATGTTTGCATTGTCTGCAAGTTTAAAGAAATAAACTAATACCTCTTTGGCCAAGTGGGCATGGATAAGGAATTTCAAAAATTGGTGGAGGTTAAGTAGAAAGAAATTCATACCTATAGCCTCTGATGTTGTTACAGAGGAATCGGTTAGGATGCCATTAAATGTGAAATTCTTGTTGTCCACAAACTGAAGATATTCCCTTACTGGGTCATAGCTATAATTTGGCAAAATTAGCAGCAAATATTTCCAGCCCTGCAGAATGTGCATCTTGTACAATACTTGTAGGTGCTTCTAAATAAAAGTTTGTATCGATCGAGCAAATGTAGTCCTTTGGAACCATGATTCCAACAACAAATTTCCTCACAAATGCTAAGCTTTTTACGAGGGAACCATATGTTGCATTTGTTGATGGATCTACATCATCTTTGCCAAGAAGCAACAATATTAGCTTTGTCTTTGTTTTTCTAAATTTTGTACAATGGCTTGTAAAAACCAAATCTCAGTGGAAGAAATGTTGTTCAAAGTCAATGATTTAGATACATATATCACAAAAGAGGACATGATTAAGTTCTGGTTTTCAAAAATAGAGGACTGATACATATCAAGAAAAATGTAAGTATCCAAGATGATGAAAACAAACAAAATAGAGCATGAGAGAAGTCATTGAAAACAACACCCACAAAAAATATTTCTACTTTCTAGAAAAAATAACTAAAAGTCCACAATTGTGAAATGAAACAATAGATATGGACATTAGAAATATAAACATGTACATTCAACCAAACTGTAGCTGGTTGATATTGAGTTATGTCATCTGGTTGAAGCAATGGATAGATATTGTCAATGCATAAGAGTGGGACTAAAATGAATGTATTGCTGGAAAAAATGGAAGCATGAGATTCTTGTAATAATTCAAATTTAGCAAATCAAGAAATTCCACTTTGTAAGTATAGATTCCCCAGTTTAAATCTCCATAAGATATAATATCTATTTGACTTTGGTCATCAAAGGTCACACTACATATTTTTTGTTATTATAAGAGGGCCTCAGAGATCCGATTAAAATAAATGTGTACCATGGCATTACTGCATGTAAAGTAGG
>APFE031511577.1:12878-31444 GCA_000404065.3 Pinus taeda | reverse complement strand
CAACCATCTGTGTGGCAGACTGATGATTCTGGTAAAGCCATCATCCCTTGGCTTGGATGATTATCTATGCAACTATGATGTACATTTGATGTCTTTATTTTCCTGAATATATCACAGCCCAGATGGATGAAGCTAGATCTGGGGTCTTCAAACTCGTTCAATCTTCGCCCGATGTACAAGTCGATCCATGTGAAAATATGTTTTGGTGTCAAACATGGAAAGGCATCGCCTGATTACCAGCCAATAATGTAAGTTGTTAACAGGTCTGAGAGGAATCACCGATAATGATGATGACACTCAAGGTACTGCAGTACAATTCACATGGTGTGAATACATGAATTGATGTCAAACACAATGCAAAATCTTTCGGTCGAAGGCCATTGGCATAAACCTATCGCCAGAAGTGAGAAACTTGCCATTGAGGCATGCAAGCTTCAAAGTACTGAAAGGGTTGTTCCTAAGTCAACTTCTTGGATAATGAGATGATGTCAACAAGAAGTGACCTGTCATAGGAGGGCCTTAATGAATCCCGACGACGTACGACACGTAAAATGGAGCAAATTAATTTTAATGGAGGATAAAAGATCTGATAATTAGGAGGTTAGGGTGGTGGTCCATGAAAGAAATGAGTGTAGGTATTGCAGCAGTTGGGGTCTTAGATGGGGTGAATTTCTCTGAGAAACTGTTCTTGACATATCAGCCAACACTGATAATGGAGTTGGTAGCATTAACCAAAAATAGGATGTAACAGAGGACCAATGGTGATATGGAACCAGTGAAGGGAATAACCCAACTGACTCAATCTATGGTGATTGGATGAAAGTTGTCATGTTCCAATGAGTCGACCTGGCTTCCATAGAAGTTATTCAAGTTTTGCCTTCCTTTTTCCCCAATCATTGTTGACACAGTACCATCTTTATTTTTGTCAAGCTTGAGGAGGATAACATATGCTTGTTCTATAATTTTCCCTTTGGGCAAACCTATCGCTATGTTTTAGCGAGCCTAGCAACAGTGAAACTCGCTCTTGTCTGCATGGACAAGTTTGTCGCTATTGTTTTAACGAGTTTAACGAAAAAGATTAGTCGGTCCTTTTTAGTTTTAGAGAGTCTAAAAAGAGACCGAAAGGAAACTGCAGTAATCCTTTTTCATAGTATAATCCCTTAAAGTCTAGAAAAGTATAAAATAATACAAAAGGGATGACTTTTCTGATCACTTTAACAAGCCAAAAAAGACAAGCGCTCAATCTTTTTGTGTAATGATCCCTCAAGTCCAGAAGGATTAAAATCTAGAGGAGGGATGGCACTTCCAATCACTTTAACGAGCTGGAGAGGCCAATTGCTCGGCAATCTTTTTATATTTTACGAGTCTAAAAAGAGCTTAAAAGAGACTCGTCTTTGAGGAATGAGTGATATTTTCGGGTAGCAGCTGGTTCTAGGTATGGTTTGGAACTTTTCATTCATGGCAGTGTAAATAAGGTGGCTAACAGAATCACTCATTGCAGTTGTTCCTCAAAAGATTAAACAATCAAGTGGAGGCATATGATCAGCTAAAAATTGGAGGTGATGGTAAGAACATGAACAAGGCTCGAAAGCTGATAGCAATGCAATCACAAAGGTTATTTACCAGAGGTGGGTTCATTTTTTAATGAGATTGAACTCTAGGGAAACATATGCTCATCGCTAGGTTTATTTTTTAACAAGCTTGAACTTTACGTAAACCTACTTGTGCTAGTTGTATAATAAGGATGTCTCTCATCAGTAGGTTCATTTTTTAGGGAGCTTGCCCCATGCGCAACCTTGCTCTGGAGCCTTTTGTATGCAAGCTAAGAACGACCCACCTACTAGGTTAAAGGGTTAAGAGCCTACAAACTAAGAAAATAATAGGTCGATTTTCACTCGCAAGCAAAAGGTTTGCATGCCCCCAGGTATAAAGTAGAGTTTCTAGGTTACCATATGGAAGTTCTTGCATTAAAGCAAGCTTGTTTCATCTGGAGCAAACAAAATACTTCCTTGGCTCTGTCCATCGAAATAGACAAAGGTGAAAGGGTTGAATCCACTTCCAATCACATAACCTTTGATGAGGGAATCGTTTTCCAGTCTAATCCCATTTTCCTAAACAGACGGGTGTGAGAGACTAGTCATATATCCTATGCAAAAACCTACCTTATATCTGGGGTTTTCTTGCCGAAGCAGACCAGGGCGCATGCCTCCTGGGTTTAGTCACATTCACCGAATCACTCGTGCTCATCGGGTGGATGGACTGGAGGTTGATGAGACATTCCTTGTGCAAGGAGACCAATTAGGGATGGCACTTGACTAGTAGTTGTGTTTGAACTGGGGAACGAAAGATGGTTTATGAGCTAGACCACTCTTCCTTCATGCGGGAAACACATCACTCAAAAGAGTGAGGAAACAATAGCTCCCATGCTATAAATGTAGTCACACCCAAGGAATAGATTGTAATATAATGGCCCTTGGACTACCATCACATTTAGATAAATCGTTTTCCTTCTCAAAGTTATAGGCAAATCTGGAAGGATCCCTAATGTTCGACTGGTTCTTTTGTTGAACCTTGACAGATTTCAAATCTCAAGCAGAAGCGATGGCGAACCAAGTTCTTTCCAAGCACTTGAGGAAAGGATACTCACGAAAGCCACTTCATCTATGATAGCACCAGCCATGATCATTCTGTAAGCTTGTACTATGACTCAGAATGGTAAATTAGATGGTAGGCGAGGTCTCCCTAGTAGATTCCAATCGAAGGAAACGACTAGATTGCTTGGAGGAGGGACCAAATAAATGGTTGGATGAATCTCTGATGAAATTATTTCCTGTGTTAAAGGAATGGGTAGATTGGCCCCATGTTCATTAGACTCTATGTTAACAAAAAGAATTTGAATGATGTCATTCTCATTCTCTTCGGTGACTGTATCATCTGAAGGTGGACCTTCTGAAGACAAGACTGGACCGACTACTGTCTCAACCTATTGACTTTGGTCCAGTGTGGATTCAGAGGGTTTATATTCAATGATAAATGTTTCGATCGACAATGATGGCGTGTCAGTCAAATTTTCAACTAGCGATGGACTTGGCAAGAGTTTATTGTATCTAGGAGGAAGTCGCTGCGGTGAAGCAGGATGGTCATCCAAGACCCTTTTAGCTTCATCCAAGAAGGGACAACGGTGGAGGGCATGATCACCTTCACACAGCCCACAAGGAAATTTAGATCTTCCTTTCTGTCCATTGACTTCATTTTCACTGGTTAACGATGTGCTCTCAACATGATCGTCAGAGGTTGAAGACACCAGATTGTGCAAGCGGGGAGACCAGTCTCTTAAGATCCACGGGATGCAAGGACAATCTCGATGACAGTGGTCTCCCTTGCAAATGACACATGGAGATTTAGGTTTGGATGGTGCAGTGCGCAGATTTTCTCTAGACGATGCATGTTTGCCCCCTTTTTCCATTGGCTTCTTCTTCTTCTTCTCCTTCCCTTTCTTCCTCTTCTTAGTTACTTGGTTTTTAGTGTTACTAGATTCACCAAATGAAGAGGAAGAAGGAGAGGGAGAAACAAACAAAGTATAAGGTTGGGGGGTAACTCTAGTATCATATGGCTACTGATTTGATTGCTCAAGAATTACGGTGTTTTGAATGACAGAGGTCGAGAAAAGCCATATTGATAGCCCAATTGTGAGTCCTGGAAGGGATAATGTAGCCATGTGTGGAGCACCAACATCTCCCCAAGAAGAGAAAGGACTAGGATTTCCCCCAAGGGGAAATCCTTGATTGGTGGACTCCATTTTCTCAACCTAAGACCAACGAGGGAATAGTGATGTTATTCCGATTAAAATAAATTTTACGATGCTTGACACAACTTTCTTTTTCATTTTATAGGTGTCGAGAAAAGCTAAAGATGACTCTAGTTTCCTTCGATTTTTGTAATGGCTGACATGACAAGTGCTCAGGTGAACCTTTTCTTTTAAGGAGTCTCTGAAAAAGGAACGAAGTGACTATCTGGAAATGATAGATAGATGGGATTACGAAACCAATCGCAAAACTGCAGAATACTTTTTTAGCTATGGCAGTCAATCTTCCCAAATGTTGTGTTCAGTGTACTGTGATCGATTAGGGCACAGACATCAGCTTCCTAAGGAATATTAAGGATATACCCAAATTTTGTCTCCCATATATTACTTGATGGTACAATGGGAGAACAAGTCTGTAACTGGGCACTTTCATATCAAGAGGAGTGGAAATCCACCAACCTCGATAAAATGATAGTACCAAACTTTACACGACACCGGGAATACATACTCTAGCTCTAGACTCCTCTAGATGTATGTGCGTTATGTTTTCCAAAGCGTTTTTAATGCATTCATTGGTTTTGTATCGTTGATCTTTCTTAAGAAGTTTTTCCTTTTAAAAGCGTTCACACAGCACGTGATGTAGATATAGAATTCCTAAATATGCAATCTAAGATGATAAACAATCATTTACTTTCTTTTAGCAATAAAAATCCTAGCTACTAAGGAAAGAGAAGTAAAATTCTTTCAACATAGAGCAGAGAGCACACACTAAATGCACTTTTCCTAAATCAATTTCCGCATGCAGTCTAAGTGAAAATGCACATGCATGTATTTGTTTTTAAGTTTCCTTAATGTGTGAATGAAAAAAAGAAAACTAAGTACATATCTCAATTACTTTTCTTCAAAGTGACACTTCAGCAATTTATTTTCAAAAACGAAAGGAAGACTAAGACGACACTTTCAATTTTGAATTGAAAGCTTCTTTTGACACTTCAAAGAATTGATGATTAAAATCAAATACAATGGAAAAAGTGTAATTGACTATATAAAAGAGGAAGTCTTTATGACACTCTTTTCTCTGACTGAAAATGACACTTGCGACACTTTCAAATCAAAATTCGACAGTTCGATTAAGCTACTATTTGCAAAGGAGAATTGTAAATGATGAAAAATACATAAAAGAAATTCAAAATTCCTTATCAATGGAGGCTGAATAATGAAAAGGAAGAGAGTTTCAACAGTGATATATTGATCATAGACAACAAAACTACTGAATAGAGCTGAAAACAATGAAGAAAAAACCAAAATCTGGAGGCAGAAACAGTCTCATTCAATTATCGCACCTGTAACATAGGGAAACAGGGGCGCATCTCACCTGCAACACAAGGGAGGTGCGATGCATCCAGGTCACTAATGAGAGATAGTGCGATGGTCTAGGGATGAGACTGAGCTTGGTTTTCACTCACAGTTTGCAGCTAAGTTCAGGGATTTAGGCTGAGCTAATGATAGACAATAAACACAAAGTATAGGGGCTGATCTAATGGGGTTATTTGAGCTACCACCAGGTCAATTAGGATGTTTGCAAGTCATTTGTTCAGTTCATAAACAAACCCAGAGATTGATTGAAGCAGCATTGATCTACTTTACACTTGCATAGAAAATGTAGTTCGAAGGCTAGCTGGCTTAACTTTAGGCTTTGTCTGTAGTTTATAAAGCAAACAACAGTGACTGGCAATCAAACTATTCGCTCACCAGCACAGTCACCATTTTGTTATTAGGAAAACTAGTGTCCATTCAGAGCTACTAGTCCCACTAAGACAAGTAGTTATCTTAGAAACAAACAATTTAAAGTCACTTGTGTTTTCCTTTATGAGGGATAGATGAGAGAGAAGCAGAGAGTACAAACCTTAGTCTTTTGCTAGTCTCCTTGCTTGTTTCCTCTCTCCCTTGATAGAGCATTTGCCACTCCTTTCTCACTTGTCCCACTATAAAGAAAACCTGTAGAGTCAAAGCACCAAAATACCATCAAAGCATAGAGATCTATAACCATAAACAATATAGGATCAGATGTATATTAACCATACAAATGCATACATAAATACAAGATTTAGAGATATACAAGTATATGGAGCAAAACTCAAATAGATTTATTGATAGAAGTCATAGAAGAGAGGATTACAACCAAGCTATCTGATCCAGTGCCATCCTCCCAGCATGAAAGCCATCTTCACCTCATGAAAAGCTAGATCACCCAACAATACAATGTTGCACAGAGAAACCAACGACACTTCCTTGCAAAATACAAAATTCCAGCCTTTGGATCTCTGGGATGAGGGATCCATATATAGATATTTGTAGGTGTAGGAGTCAACTTATGGGATTTTGATTAGTGTCATTTAACTGATAGTTCTTGGTTCCACTTGGAGATTTTATGATCTCTTACTCATCCCTGGGTGAATTCAGAGAGGCAAGTGTCACAAGGGAAGTTTCTAGAAGATTCCCTAGGTTTCCACTTAGCAAACTGCCTCTGCCATTTGTCTACTCTCACTCATTGCACCCTACAAAATATTCAGTATGCATCACACCCTTTGTGTGCTGCAAGTGAGATTCATCGCACCCTTAGCATGGAGCAGCCTGTATGGTCTAGTTTTGACCAGTTCTAAGGAGTTTTTTAGGGAAAACTTATGGGAAATGATGTACTCAGCTAACCTTGTTCCTTTAGTGTATGAAACAACACTTTTAGGATTTTAGAAGGCCTTGGTTTATGGACATAGGAGATTGGGGTTGCAGTGCCCAAATATGTCTATAACATTCTATCTCTGTCAAAAATCAACTCGAAGGGATTCTTAAAGATTCCTCGACATTTTGCAAGGTGAATATATTCCCCTGAAATATTCTATCTCTAAAATCATGCGTATTCTTTTTTTCGACGTATGGTTCTTATCGACTTTTCCCTTCATTCTTGGCCTTTTTCAAATGAGATGAATTGGATTTTAAATAAAATATTGGGCACTAATTACAAAGTCATTCCCATTGAGCACTTGGCTGGCAGATTATGGTTGGGTTGTTGATCTCAGCTGAATTCATGGGTTCAAAACCTACCCAAATATTTTTTTAATAAATATTTATTTTAAATGTTTAGCACCTTCTATGACCATTGGAATTTTGTATTAAGTGGGCTACCGATTGGTGGGCCAGACCCCCACCGACATGAATTCATATTATGCTAGCACAACATATGAAGTCATTTTTTTATATTTATGGTCTTTGGCCATATAACATAATTGTTATATGATAAACATGGAATATATGTAAGATATTGGAGGGGTGGTGGGGATGGTGACCCGCCACCCCACATTTTTTAATTCTTTTTATATTTTTAAAAAACAATATGGTAAATAGAATCATCAACCATTTTCAGGGGTCACTGGAAATTTTAAGTACGTGACAATTTATTCATTTTTTTAATGGAAAAGTGCCAAATTTTTTCTTAGTTAGTGGTCGCAAAATTTAGTGGATTCATTTAAATTTAGCCAGACCTTCAAATTTTCCGAGCCTCCAAATTTAGTTGGAGCTCTGCTAAAATTGCCCAGTGCGGCCAAGTTGACCAAAACTCTGACTACAAATATCTTGAGAATATGAACTTGGATTTGAGTGTCATTTACATCATTGGTATCAAGATGATGAGATCTATGTTATGGTCCTAGTTTAGAAAAAAAAATGAATACTTTGATTTTTGTGCCTATCCAGACCCACCTTTGATTTTTGAGCCTCTCTAGAGCCCCTTGGATCAATCAAAGTGCCTGAAGCCTCTGTATTTTTTCCATAATCTCCTTCAGAGACATATCTTCTCAACCGATGGCTGTCCATACATCATGGTGTCATCAACAAATCATTGGTGTGTTACTAGAAAGTACGAGCCCCATAAACATAAACCTTTTAGAGTATTGTGATCGATCACTACTTTAGCATATCGACCCAGAACGTGGACAACCAAAATATAAAGGAAGGGAGTAGAATATCCCCTTAGCTTAAGCCACAACAACCTATAAACATCCTGGAGGGCGAGCCATTGACGAAGATAGAGAAAAAGGGGGTGGAAATCATGGTTTGAATCCAATGAATTTAATCCTCTAAGAATTGATACACAGCCATAATGTTGAGAAAGTACTTTAACTTCAAATGATAATAGGCATTAGATAGGTCAAGTTTAATGACCATACCTCACTCCTTTATTTTCAGCGAGTGGATCACTTCATGGGTTGTTATAATTCTGTCTAAAATTTGTCATCCCTTTGCAAACCTAGTTTGTAGTAGCTCAACGAGATGCTTTAAAAGGGGTTTCAATCTTCTAGCGACAACTGATGAGATGAGATTGTATGTTAAATTACATATGGATGGGGACATGAAGCTTCTAGCTTTATCCAAATGATTAGTTTTAGGAACCAAAGTAAGGAACATAACATTCTGTCCATATTATACCTACTAAGATTGTCACGATTATTCTGCCAGCGTGTGAAACTCTTTCTTGATTAAGGGCCAACAAGACTTGAATAATTCCGTCATGAACACATCAGGTACCAAAGCCTTATTTTTGGGAATTTCCTTCAGTATCTCCTCTGCTTTTGCAAAAGATATCTCCCGCATTAAATCCAAATCCTGCTCACACGTTACCAACTAATGGATGTGATGTGTGATGCAAGCAATGGCTTCTCTTCTGTCTCTTCTATCACCAGTCAATAACTCTCTAAAGTGTGAAACCAACTCATTATCAATCTCTTCATGCTCCATAAGATGAGCTCCATCATGGGCCTTTGGAGAAAATATATGATTATAGTAATGATGCTTCACCAAGGATTTTTGGAAGAAGTGTGTATTGTGCTCTCCCTCCCTCATTCATTGCGCATGAGACTTTTAATAGCAGACGTTATCCTCTTGCCTACAGAGAGAATCTATCTCATGGATCAACCTACTTTACTTATCCACAAACTATTCATTATGCCCCTCCTCGATTATACGAGTTTCTATGGCCTAGATCTGATCCTCCAACCTCTATTTCTCCTTGAAAATATCTTGAAATTCCAGTCTATTCCATGCTTGATTCAAATATTTAGTTACTTTAACTTCAATTGTACTGGTTGCATCTAAGAATTACCAATTATGTCTATCTCCTTCCACCAACCCTATAGTTTCTCTAAAATCGTGGGGTGTTGAAGCCAAAATCTCTCAAAGTGGATTGGATGATTATGAGGGGACTATTTCAAATAAATTTCCAAGAAAATTTTCAAGTGATGTTATGAAACCAACTCACAAAAATATAGAAAAGATAGATCAATGCCTTAGAAATAAGCCTCTTCAAGGGTGCAAGCTCCTTTACATTACACAGATGAATGATTCTTGGATGATACAAATGACAAGACCTTCTTTCTATATATAGGAGTCTAAGGGGTCATAATATAATCAGATCCAACATAACAATAATAATGTAAGGGACAATAATAAGTAGTGGGTTCTATGGGGCACTAATAATAACCTATGGGGAGTAATGTGACAACGAATATAATAGGGGTTGTACTAATACATAAGGGTTACACGTATATAGGGACCTAACATTCCCCTCTCCTTCAAAAAGTGTTGTCCTCAATGCTTGAGTAGTTCTTGATGCTTCTGTATAAATTCTTGTCCTCCCATGTGGAATCTTCTGCGAGTGAGTTCTTCCACATGATGAGATACCCTGAAATTAATATATTTCATAGTTGTCGATTTCTCAGTTCTGTGACTGCTTCAGGTTCCAATATGATTTTTCCCTCCTTGTCAAGTTCACACAATACTGTTTGAACTAGAACCTTCTATAACTTTTGAATGAGTTCCCACACCTTTGGGCATATGGATATCTGAAAGGCCTGATGTTTGGAGGAACGCTTCCTAGAATGAAATGAATAGCATTATCATGATCATGAATAGGTGGGAGGCCTTTGGGAGTCTCAAATACCATGGAATGATTGTCCAAAACATTTTGGAGATCTAGAGAAATACATTATTTCGATGTGGGATCCTCTAGTGAACATAATTGTGCAATTACACCTCATTGTTCTTTATTTAGAAGCTTTGTCATGTTGTTAGAGTTGATTATATTTCCCGGTTTCCCTTCAATACCCCTCAATTCAACTTCCTTTTATTCCCCAAAAAATTCCAAGAAAAGTTCTTGAAAATTAAAAGCTATTGTACCCAAATATTGTAGCCATTGGACTCCTAATAAAATATCAGCACCACCCATTAGAATGGAAAGCATTTGTCTATTCAATACATATTCTCCCATAGATAGCTTGATATTATGGCACTTTCCAGAGCAATTTATGGTTCCTCCACTTGCAACCATCACTTGACACTTTGGTACTGGATATAGGAAGCCATTCAATTCCTTGGCTACCTTACAATGAATAAAATTATGGGTACTACCTAAATCAATCAACACTATTACATTTTTCTTCTTGATATGTCCTTCTATATTCATAGTTTTAGGAGTGGTAATTTATTCCAATGCATTACAAGATATGGTCCGATTCATTTCTTGATGCTCGATGTGATCTTTCACTTCTTGAACATTTTTCTTCTTCGTATGTCCTTCTATATTGATAGTTTGAGGAGTGGTAATTCCTGCCAATGCATTACAAGATATGATCGGGTTCATTTCTTATTTCTTGATGTGATCTTTTACTTTTTGGACCTTTTTCTTCTTGATATGTCCTTCTATTTTGAAAGTTTGAGGAGTGGTAATTCTTTCCAATGCTTTAAAAGATATGGTCGGATTAGTTTCTTCTTTCTCTGGGGTGGGTTCCTGGTGTATATCCTATTCTTTTGATGTTTTTGGATCCTTTTCTTCCTTCTCTTCATAATCTATGTATTAAAATAATTTCTTCTCAAAACACTTATTACCTTTAGTGTATTTTATATCACAAGTGTAAAAAATCCCTTTATACCATAAAAATTGATTTAGTTCTAAATAATTATATGCAATACATACCTTTTGTAACAATGGTACACCATGTAGATCAAAATATTTCTCCATCTGTACTATCGAATTTACTGGATCCTTGCTATCAAACATCCTCATCTCGTTTTTCTTGATTTTAGGAGCTCGATCTTGAAATGGCTATAACTTTGTACTTTCAGATCTTTAACTTCTAAAATTATGGTCTGTTATAGCCCTCTGAGTCCTATTTCTTACTTCACAAGTCTGATCACAATTGGATTCCTGAAGAAGCATTTATTCCCAATCTCCTGTGATGACCTAATTATATACTAGTTCCGTAGAGTGAACTTGTATGACATGCCACGTATCACTGTTTCAACCTTAGGTTCTGAAAATTATACCCAAACAAAACAAAGTCCATCATCTTTCTATAACTTCTTACGAAATTTCAATCTGATGCTCAAAGAGAATGTTATGACAATTTTCCCAAGGTCACCTGTTTAGGATGTAATTTGGGGGTCTCCAAAAACCCTAAATTCCTCAGATCATATATCCGAAAATATAGTGACACAAGATCTAAAATTTGGGCTCGAGGTTCAGACCAATTTATTCTCAAATGGTTTTTTTCTTAGATTCTGAAACTTCGTAGTGACAAAGATATAGCGAAAATTTCATGCCAACCTGTTTTAGATGAAATTCTGGAGCTTGCAAAAACCCTAAATTCCTCAAATCATATATCCTAAAATATACGGAGACAAGATCTGAAATTTGGACCCAAGGTTTAGTGATATTATATATCAAATGTGTTTTGTCTTTAGCTTTTGAAATGTCATAGAAAACAAGTTATAGAGAAAATTCCACGATGACCTTTTTGGAGTAGCGAAACCATAAAATCCAAAGCTCTGATACCAAATGTTATGAAACCAGCTCACAAAAAGATAGAAAAGATAGATCAATGCCTTAGAAATAAGCCTCTTTGAGGGGGCAATGTCCTTTACATTACACAAATGAACGATTCTTGGATGATAAAAATGACAAGACCTCCTTTCTATATATGGGAGTCTAAGGGGTCATAATATAATCAGAGTCGACATAACAATAATAATGTAAGGTAACAATAATAACAATAGTGGTCTTCAATGGGGCACAATAATAACAATATGGGGACTAGATGGGCACAACAATATAATAAGGGGCTTGTACTAATAACAATAAGGGGTTACACTAGTAGTATAGGGACCTAACAAGTGATCTGATCCCATTCTTGGGAGAATTGCTACTTCCATGAAGAGGAAACAATCCATCAGGTCTTCAAAAAGGATAAAATGGTTTAACCTACAACCATTATGATGTTTAACTCCTCTCTGAGTATTCCAATTGTGTTTTCCATTCACAGTATCTATCTCTACGTGTTTTATATCCTAGATTAGATCTTGGAAAAGGAATCATGTAGCCTCTAGGTTCAAGATCCCACATTTCATTTCCTCCATGTTTCTAATCAAATTGAAATCTCTCCTAGAATTTTTCCCTCCCCTATGGTTTCTTTATGTAGCATCCTATTTGGGACCATTGGGCCATAGACAACAGAGAGCCATAACACTTCCCCTAATGCCAAACACCTGAATCGTACTGTAAGGGTATTTAGGCT
This sequence comes from Pinus taeda, assembly GCA_000404065.3. Classification (NCBI taxonomy): domain Eukaryota; kingdom Viridiplantae; phylum Streptophyta; class Pinopsida; order Pinales; family Pinaceae; genus Pinus; species Pinus taeda. The sequence continues at coordinate 19,018 of APFE031511577.1, read as the reverse complement.
TCAATACGCATAACTTTACACCCTCTCCAACACCTAGACAACATGTCTTCTATATTTACTCTAGATGCTTTCGTTTCCTGCAACAATATTATTTCTGGTTTCTCTTTGTTTATTCGCTTATTCAAATACCTTTTCATCGATTAATTGATTCTTGGTGGAACATAAGCTCTAAAATCTTATTATCTTTTCCAGAGATAAAAAAAAAATCCCTTTCTTCTCTCATAACTTCTCGGGTCGACTTCCTTCCTTTGTGGTTTTGATCACTGGTAGTTTGATATTTCACCTCAAATTATTGCGTAGATCCTTTCCGTCTAGTACTTGAAATCAAGGAACCACCCTTACGGAAAGGGTGAGATTTCCTCGAAGACCCATACAGATGCAAGAAAACATAAAGCCACATGGCCTAAATCGCATGGGCCTCTGAGTCAGCCTAGGTCCTTAAAATGTCTATCATTGTTTTCTAATCATTGTTGAGGTTATCACTGTGGAGCACTTCGAAGGTATGCTTTTGACAAGCAATTTAGTGGTTTTTCAATAATAATTGTAACCTTTTCTGCATTTTGAATTCAAAGAAAAAAGGATTTTAATAAAATGTGCAAGAATTGAAAAAGGAAGCTCAATTATTAATAATTGTCATTTTTCTATGCAGGAAGACGTGGAAGCAAGGAGTTGCCATCCAAAAGCGAGAAGCAGAGGAAGAATAACTGTTGTCCCTCCAGAGGGGAACCAGATCCGAACAAGATCGAGCAAATCAAAGCTAAATAGTCCAGGAAAAGAATGCGGGATACCGAGTCGGCGAATGCGAGGAAGAAAAGAGAAGGATTAACCGATTGGCGAATCCCTCAGGATCTCCGATCCTGAGGGATCGCTGTTTTACTTATCTTTGATTATCTAGATACCTCCATCATTACTTTTATATAAAGGAACAGTGTCATTGAGCAAAGGGGACGACTGTTTTTGTAATTTTAAGTTTCAGAATAAACTTTGATCATCGAGTCTCACTGAGACCTAGTTTTGCTATACTTTTGTTGATGCAATTAATATAAAAGACTTGGTGTTTATTTCATCTCTGCGTCTGGAGTAACCTAAGGCAGTGTACCATTGGCAGCTAAGGGCCCCGCTCCGAAGGACACTTGCTTTTGTATCATTATACGGTGATTTGTGTGTGGTTTGTTTATCTTTATTACTTAGTAATCTGATACATCTTTCATATGATATGCTATGCTCTATTATGATCAATATATGAATGATTTCTCCATGTAATGACTCTGCACTATATAATTGGATCTATTCAAGGTTGAATTGCATCTTTAATCAGCTATTTCTGTATCAGAGTGTCGGTATGAATGTTACTGTCATTGGATCCATGTGAAATAATATTTGTCGGACTTGAAAGTAACGTTACTCTGTTTAGCAACATAGTTATATCATTCATCATTCTCAGATTGCTATATTAGTATAGAACATGTACATACGGTTTATGCTTGCCGTTCCATTTACTGCTGTTCCATTTCCATTTTGTTGTTCCATTTTACCTTCTGCCGTTTTATTTACTTGCCTTTGTTGTTTTGGTGTGAGAGAAGGTCTAAGGATGTAGTGAGCCTCAGCAAGATGCTGCCTAGCTCCCAGACCTATAAGTCCATGCTCTAATTTCCTTTCTTTATCAGTTTCTAGAGGGATGGGATATTGCTTCCGTACCCTTGACTGATCAGTTGTCTTGTTTGATTCTATCTTTTGGATTAGTTTAGTTACAGCTTAGCATCTGTTTTCTTTTGTATCTTCTGAACACTATACTACTAAGCATTACTCGGACAAATAGCCTCGGATTGAGCTACTCTTTGCAATAACAAAACGTTCCCGGATTGATTTATTAATGTCGAATAATTAGAGGTGTGAGAGACCCTAGTTATAGCTCTACATTTTGGTGCCATTGTCAGGGAAGGAGTATAGCCATTTTCCCTTTATAGAGTAGTGCGCAAATCTGCTAGGGGGGAGTTGGATCTTAAAAATGGAAGGTAAGAACCTGCGTACGGAGCATGTAAAAGCCCTGCTCCACCATCCGCTCTCTTAGCAGAATTGCTGGTTGAATAGGATTTATTAGTTTTTAGAGTGCATGACTAAGCAGAAAAAGCTAGAAAAGAATATCAAACCTCCAGCCAAACCTGAAAAAGCCAAAGGACCAGTGACCCTTGGCCGAACAACCTTCATAGATGAAATCTATAAGAAAACTGAATCTCAGCCGTCAGTAGGCCTCAAAAAGATTAATTCTAAACAGCCTACTAGCTCCCTTCAGGCCACAGCATCACTATCTGGAGCCTTTGCTGAGGTGCATAGTCAGATTGGTGAACAGGACTTTCAAGAAATTGAAAATTTTGTGTCAGAATGACTGCAGGAAGGGAATTTAAGCAACCTTTGTGAAGGAGAAGGGGAAACGGGGGAAATAGGAGAACCAAGGTCTCCTTATAGGATAATCCAAACTGTTAAATAGCCCAGATAAGGGGAGCGCGGTCAAAGTTAATATTGAAGGCACCCCATTCCCTCAGATAGAAATTCCAGATAAGGGAAGTGTCATTAAAACAGTCCCTACCAAGGCCATTCCTTCTCAACCTAGGAACACCCTCCTAGAAATTCCGGAAGGTTATTGGCACATATTTGATCCTATGGCGCAGAATCAGCCAAACACGCAAACTTCTACATTGCAATATCCTATAGTAGATTCTACTGCAAATGCACCCATGAAAGCGATCCCTCTTCAACACATCCTGACGTTTCATGGACTTACATCAGAGGACCCCGATGCATTCTTATTTGAATTCGATGTGCTATGTAGAGGATATGATTACACCACTGACCCCTAGAAATTAAAATTGTTCCCCTCCACTTTGAAAGGAGTAGCTCTGAGATGGTTTATGGGTTTAGGTGGTGGAGTCATAAACAACTAGGAGCAAATGAAAGAATCTTTCCTCAAGAAATATAGGGATTACTATAGGTTCAGAGAACTAAAAGATGAAATTTTCCAAATGACGGCCAGACCAAATGAAACTTTAGAGGAATACGTAGAACGTTTCCAGTATAATTTACAGATATCCCCCTATGCATCACTACCTCTGCCTGATAATGTGTTGAAAACTGCATTGATTACAAGCATCAAAGAATAGTGGATTGAAACATTGAATATCATGGGAAAAGGGGATATTTATCAAGAGAATTTTGTTGACATCATTGATTTATGCATCAGGAGTTCAAGAGGCAGCACAAGGATAAAACCAATAGAATATGATCGGTTTGTTAGAGATAACAAAATATCAATAGAAGGAGTAACACGTGTAGAACTTGGGAATTTATTAGAAAATTTTAAAACTGATATTCTGCGGACATTAACTACACAGCTTGATATTGTGCAGGCTAAACAAAAGCAGATGGAGGCGGAACAAAATCTAGCGATTTTCTGCCCCCGATGCAGAAGAAAACATAGCCACAAGGAATGTCCACTAGATGCAGTTCAAACCTGTGCTATCTGTACGAAAGATCACCTTACTGAGAGCTGCCCCTCACTTCCTGGATTGAAGGCAGTATACAAGGAAGCGAAAGAAGAACCAGAGCCAACATACTTTGTTAACCAGCGTCGCCAATGGCAACCTAGGCAATATGGTATGTTTTCGGACCCAACTTCTTCTTTACAGCCTCCGCAGTATAATGCTCAGCAATATGGTATGTGGAAAAACCAATCTACACCCCCATTTCCGAACTGGTCATCATAGCCGTTTCCTTCTCCAAATCCATGGATGAATTAGATAGGCGAATTGGGCTGGCCAAATTTTCTTTACACCCCACCGTATTGGCAGAATAACTCATATCCTCCACAATGGATTCCCCCTACTTGACAAGGTTCACCCTGGCAGACAAATTGGCCAAAATCGACATATCAGCCAACGGGAACTATTCCACTCCCTCAACCGACTCTGCCAGCCTTACAACAAAACCCCCAGTCTAATCTGAGACCGCAACTCCCGGCCCAACCCAATCCAAATCCTAATAACAGACTGGTCCAATCCCTCCAAATCATAGAAACATCAGAAATCAGACCTGAACTAAGGGAGTGCAATGATCTTCAGCTAAGATCTGGACATATAATAGACACAGAAGGAGACAAAACAGTTCAAATTGAAGATCAGTTACCAATAGAACAACTTCTACAACAAGAGGGTGTAAATAAAGAACAGACCCATCAACAAGCAAGTACATCCTCTCCTTCTTTCCCAGAACGATTAGTCATACCAAGACCAGTACAATATCTAGACTTTGACATTCTGGGAGAGTTACAAAACTTGTACATAAAAATTCCATTCCTCCAAGCCATTCAAGACATTCCTATATACGCAAAAACTATAAAAGGACTATGCATAAAAAAATCAAGGAGGAATACAACCACTAACCCTAGAGTCCAAGTAGTCGATACTTTATCTGACTTGTTATCAGGAAAAGAGACACCTATCAAATACGAAGATCCCGGAAATCCAATTGTAACTGTCCAAATCTATGGTCAAACCCTGACTAACGCTTTAGTTGATCTAGGAGCTGCAATCAATATTTTGACAACCTCTACCTGCCAAAAGCTTGGCATTACATCAGTAGAACCTACTTCTACTTTGCTATAATTGGCAGACCGATCTATAGTTCGACCGAAAGGTACTCTATACGATGTCATGGTTTCTGTAGATTCCCGGGAATATCCAACCGATTTCCTGATAATTAATCCAAAAACCCGACTGGATGGACATCCGCTAATACTAGGAAGAACTTGGCTTGCTACTGTCAATGCCTACATTGGTTGTCGGCAGGGAAACTTGACCATAACTAAAGGACCATACATTAAAAATCTAGTTCTATATCCTCTAGCACAACCAAGCCTTCCAATGATCAAAACTAATCAGTATCCTGTGTCATACCTTACTAACAATATCAGATCCCCATTGACTATACAGAAGGCTTTAGATTTTAAGGACCAAACAGAAGATGATGGCATCAGTAACTTCATTAGTCAAACTGAATCTAGATCTCACACACAGTGTTTCATGATAGAAGCAGCATTTGATAGTGAGCTAGAAGAAGACCCTTTGAAAGATGCACATGACCAAACAATACTAGTAACTGTCATTGCCAACAGTAAAGTAGTGGAAATTGAACCTGGTAAGACTCTGAATATCAACGCCAACCTTACACCAGACCAAGAAACAAAGCTCGTTAATCTGTTATGAAAATATCAAGGAGCATTTGCGTGGGATTACCCTGATATGAAAGGGATTGATCCTCAATTATGCACCCACCACATCTATATAGAAAAAGATGCAAGACCTGTTTGTCAGCCGTAAAGAAGACTCAACCCCCATCTAAAAGAGGTAGTAAAAGCCGAACTTCAGAAGCTTTTAGATGTTAATTTTATCTATCCAATCTCCGAAAGTAAATGGGTCTCTCCCCTGGTGGTGGTACCCAAGAAAAATGGAAAATGGAGGATTTGCGTGGATTACAGGGAGTTAAATAAAGCGACACAGAAGGATCACTTCCCTCTCCCATTCATAGACCAAGTATTGGACACTCTGGCAGGAAAGAAATTATTTTCTTTCCTGGACGACTTCAGTGGATACAACCAAATCCAAATTGCCACTGAAGACCAAGATAAAACTACCTTTACTTGCCCTTGGGGAACCCTTGCCTATCGAGTTCTACCCTTCGGCCTATGTAATGCCCCTGCTATATTTCAAAGGTTGTCCTTAGCATCTTTGCATATTTAATAAACGATGGACTTGAGGTGTACATGGATGACTTTACACCATATGGAGATAATTTTGACCCAGCTTTAGATACCTTGGAAAAAGTCCTACAACGTTGTATCGCTACCAGGCTTTGTCTGAGCCACGAAAAATGTTACATCATGATGACAGAAGGGCTCATTCTAGGGCACTATGTTTCAGCAGCTGGCATCCATGTAGACCCGGCCAAAATCCAGATTCTTTTGCTTATCCCTACCCCCACTACTCAAACAGAGGTACACAATTTTCTTGGATTTTCTGGGTATTACAGACGATTTATAGAACATTACTCACGTATTGCTGCACCTCTATATGCTCTAACTGGCAATG
>APFE031511576.1:0-33132 GCA_000404065.3 Pinus taeda | reverse complement strand
AATCTGCAAGGGGCCAAATTAAATTATTCTGACGTCGAGAAACAAGCTTATGCTATTTTCAAAGCGATCAAACAATTCAGACCCTTCCTACTTAAAACCCATACAAAAATCATAGTACTGTTTCCAGAGGTAAGAAATATCTTAATACAGAAAGAAGTGGGTGAGAAAAGAGCCAATTGGGTTACTACCTTACAAGAATACAACGCTGAAATTAAACCAGCAAATATTGTAAAAGGTCAAGGATTTTGCAAAATGCTAGTCAGAGCATCACTTATTTCCGAAATACCACTTTCAAAAGTACAAATGTATGAGGTAAGCCTAAACGATATTGAATCATTAAGTGTTGATATCATATTCTATTTAAAGAACGGATATGCTCCTTCAAACCTAGATTATACAAAGAAAAAAGCCCTAAGATTGAAGGCTAAGCAATATCAACTCGTGAATGATGTACTTTTTAGAATGAATTATGATTCTGTTCTCCTTCGATGTCTTGAGAAATCTGAAGCTGAAAAGGTGTTGCAGGAACTCTATGATGGACCAGTAGGTGGACATTATCCTGGAGATGCTACAACACATAAAATCTTGCGTGCAAGGTACTATTGGCCTACACTATTCAAAGATGCACATAGCTATATAAGGAAATGTCAAGTTTGTCAAACTGCTACTGTAAGACAAAAGAAACCACCGTTTTCTTTGCAACCAATCAATATCAATCAACCCTTTGATCAAATGGGATTGGATATAATAAGTGAGATCATTCATCACTCTTCCAAACAACATAGGTATATCCTTACAGCTACAGATTATTTTACTAAATGGGTAGAAGCAGTTCCTCTCAAAACAGCTAATGCTGAACACATCATGGATTTCATAGATCAGTTCATAATCACCAGGTTTGGTTTACCCTCTACTTTAATGTTTGATAATGCATCATATTTTTCTGTCAATGTTATGACTGAATTTGCCCTCAAAAGAGGTTTTAAGCTTAAATACTCTGTCAATTATTACCCATAAGGGAACATGTTAGCTGAATCAACAAATAAAAACTTAATCAGAATCATTAAGCAAATCATCAATCAAAATCATAAGAATTGCCACAAATCTTAATGTATGCTCTATGGGTAGACCGAATAACGCAAAAAGCCTCCATTGGCACTTCTCCCTTTAATTTAGTTTATGGGAAAGAAGTAGTTCTTCCAACTCATCTAGCAACTCCCTCTTTGGCCTTAGTTCAATTCATTGATGAAACACCAACTTCATCCTTACAACTAAGACAACTGTAAATCCTTAAGCTAGAAGAGCAACGAGAACAGGCTAGAATAACTCATGCTCATCACCAAGAATTAGTAAAAGTTTCTTTTGACTCAAACATGGTATCCAGAAAGGACTTTCAGATTGGAGATCTAGTTTTAAAATGGGACAAGGCTCACGAAGAAAAAAAAAACATACAAAATTCCAATGAATGTGGCTTGGCCTTTTCTAAATTGCGGAAATCATAGGTCCATCTACTTTTATGTTACAGGATTTAATAGGAAAAAGAGAATCTTTACCTGTTAACGGATAGATCCTAAAAAAATACTTTCCATAAGAGATCATTCTTCTATTTTTGTAAATTAGTTTTTCCTTTATTTTGATAATAAAAGCAGTGGTAAATGGTTGCATTTGGAATTCACGAAAAAGACAAGTATTTCTTTTAGATTTTGTTTTTCACTCGTATAAATAGAGCTGATTTGGAAAATTGGTCATTATTATTGAAAGGTACAGTCAAAGGCTATAAGCCTGAAAATGATACTAGTTTCAACCTTGCAAATTTTGATAAAAAGCAACCTTTAATGAGATTTGTTTTATATCAGTCAAATGAAAGGAATCAGAAACAAAACGAAGATTCTTGAATCAGAAACAAAACGAAGATTCTTTGTAGAAAATCTCTTTCCAAAAACTCTACAATTGTCATCCAGAGCTATTCTTAAGGAAATAATGACTTCCTCCCCACCTAGAGAATTACGAACGTCAAGGAATAATCCAGTGATACACTTTAAACTTAAAGAATAAGAGGTCTCATCACGAGCCGACTTATCATGATCATAAGATATTATAGCTTGCTGATTTTGCAAAAGCTACATACCACAACAGGGCAATGACTCAAGATTGTTGCTATCGGAAGACAAGGGGTCTCATCACGAGCCAACTTGTTAAGCAAAGTTATAAATCAAGTGAATGGCACTGACATAATTTGGCTACCAAACCAAGGCATTTTTCTTTAAGAATTAAAAGAAAATAAAAGCAATAAGTGTGGATATGGATTTCCCTTTGAAAATCGTATATTTCTCCAAGTAAGATACAAGATCATTGTTAGGTAATAGGTAACCCTGTCGAGGCTATAAACGTCTGCTGGCAACAGAGGCTCTACCTATGGAAAATGAGCATATTTAGAACTAATTTACAGAGATCACTTTGTTTTTATCTTTACAAACCTAGCAATGGCTGATGTAAATACAATGACTAGCTCTAGGAAGTAAATAATCAAAGTTAACATAGAAGAAACAAACTATCATTAACAGCTGAAAGCATGGTGTACTTTATCTTTCTATAATAAAGTTTGATTTATTTTAAAATCCTTCTGTTTGGAAGTTTAGAAAATTCAAAAGAAAATTAGAGATAAATGGTTCTTCCAAATAAATCGCCAATTTTTGTGGCTAGCAACAACCCCCCTTCTTATTTAGTTTTATAACTAATACTAAATAAATGGGGACCCTTTATCGAAAATTTTTAAAAAATAAATTAGTACTTGTATTCCCTTTTTGAATAAATCTTACTATCATAAACTTAGGAGAATACTCGCAAAGATCTAAAAAGACTTAAGTTTTATGATAAGTTCGAACAAAATCGTTCTCTCAATAATAAAGCGTCGCATTGAAAAAAGGTAATAGATAACATCCTATAAACAAACCCATAAGATTGTGAGATCGCGATGCGAGATCGCACACTGAAGAAACTCATCGCATCACAGTTTTCATATGCCTCAAGTATCACTTAAGGTGAAATACCTCAAGCCGCCAATATGCGATAACATGTCTCGCAAATTGCATTTCGCAGAAACATATGGTAATAGATGATTTTCAAACACAACGGATTAGCGATATTGCGATTTGCGATATTGCGAAGCAAATCACAAAATCGCTTTATCACAGTTCTGCAGGGCTCGTCATTCGAAAAGTTTTTCTATAAACTGATGCCCAGTTATGCGCATTAATGTTAATTTAATGAGTTAGTTGATGATCATTAATGAAATATGGTTTGGATCTGATCGAAAGGTTATTTCACGTAGGGTGATATATTTTATATGATTTTGTCATTTAAAGTTCTTTCGTCACCTTATTTCTTATCATTACTCTTTCCTTATTTGTAAATTGCAGGAGCGAAAAGCAAAGAGGTATACATAACAGTGTTCAAAATATTATGGGAAAGAAGGGAAAAGCTACTAGTTCTAAAGACAAAAAAATGACACCCTTATACATAGACACCATTTGTAACAAAGATGCCAGCGTTACTACTCGAGGAAGAAAATCCAAGAGTAATGAAAGTTACGGCAACTGCAGACTCATGCGGGTCATCTGAGGCATCAATTATAGAACTAGCATGCTCATCCTTGCACCGGATAGCGGCAAGGGCCAAAATTATTCCATACACGGACATGGTCAAATGTGTACTGGATAGTGTTGATACAATAGAAAGACAGTTTAAGACTCAGAGCCAAGGACTCATTGGGTCGTTCACTGTACAAGATTTAAGGACCATTTATCATCTACCAGAGCCACAGGTAACTTATAACAAATAGTTCATAGAGAAGTTCGCTAAGGAAAATGAAGATTTGGCGGAATGCACCAAGGACTGGTCAAGAAGGGACAAACCACTAAAAAAGGATAAACACAGTATGTATAGTACTGGTTCTCTCGCTTCCCCGTATTGCTTTGTTGTTGCTATGCTCTGTACACTTTTTGGGAAGCTCGACGTCAACAAGTTTTCATATGAATGGCTACCCTTATTAGATGTCACCATTAATGCTACTGTGGATTGGGCTAAGATATTTTCTGATAATTTAGCCACAGCTATTTTAAACTACCGGTCGAAAAGAACTATTACTCAGAGGATTTATCCCCCTTTCTATTTGGCTACTTACGTTATGGATGCAATCTGTTATGTTTCCAAGTTTCCTCTAATAGGTTGGAAGTGGACTATTCAAGATCCCTTGCCTATTCATATTTATCATAAGGAATTATGGGATTCCTAGTTTATTCCATATTTTTACAAAAAATTTCATGGAGTCATGCTACCCCTATACAGATTGTTGTATAATAAGGACACTCCAAGATTTTCTCCCGAAGCAGAAGTTGACATTCTCCCTGTCGCGAGATGGTTTGGAGAAGATTTTTTCACCTATGTTAGAGTATTTGGAAGCCTTGCTTCCCCTCACGTCCTACCTTTATATTTCCCCGATAAATCACTGGCACGAGAGATTGCCTACCAGATCTGCAGGGTCAGAGGTATGAGCAAAGAGCTGAAGGACAAGAAGAATGCCATTTGGCTACAATTTCCTGTGGCCTGTGGGGCCTTTTCACTGTTTGATTTAGGTCATGCATTTAAAGAAGTAGGCAACATGTTATGTCTACAATTGTTCAAATTTCCAGGAAGACAATTTGATCCTTATGATATCAGTAAGAATTTCACTACTGCCATCAAAATAAAAGTGTTTTCCAGAGAAGATGATCTTTTTGATGATACATTTCAGCAGAAAAGTACACTTAAAGAAGTTCTACATTCGACCCAATTGCAATTTCCTCCAGCAGAATTTCAAGAATTCAAATTGTACAGAGAAAGGAGATTAGTTAATATCCCTTTGGATAAGTTACGCTTGGAACCAATAAGGGAGCCAACTCCCAATATCAGTCTAAGTGGAAGTTCAGGCACAAGCAAGTCTAGATCTAAGTCTGGGAGAGAATCATTAGGACGGTCTAAAAGGTCCGAGAGTGACCATAATAAAAGAGAAGGGTCAGTGAGAGATACTGCCCAATCTAAAGAGTGCCCAGACCAACAAGTTTTGACTACTGCACATGTAAATCTTCCCCCTCTCATCATCCAGCCACCACCAGCAAGAACTGAGCTGGATAAAGAATGGGAGAAATTCAATGACTTAGTTAATACTGAGGGTCAGAGCACAAAGACAACTGAGAGTAATGTACAGATAGTGAATGATATGGTCATTGAAACAATCAGCAATGCCCTAGAAATGGAACATACCCCCATTACCCCATCTTGTGAAATCATGCTCAAGATAGAGGAAATTCCTCCTCTAGATGTATTTTATAGTCCACAGCATAAGGCAGTGGTAAGAAAGCAAAAGAAGAAAAGGAAATTGGAAAGAATACTCTCATCTGAAGCAGAACAATTAGATGTTTTTTGGCAAAATCCTACCACTGACCCTACCAAAAATCTCACTAAATTATCTCAGATCGCAGGAGCTTATGCTTCTGCGACCATTGATAAAGCATCTGAGGTGCAGCAATTACTGAAGGAAAAAGAGGATCAAATACATATTTTGCAGCAACAGCTACAGCAAGCCAATGCCAACTGCAAAGCAGAGAAAAAGCTAGAAAAATTACAGCAAGGTTTTCAACAGATGCAACTGGGATACCATAACAATTTGGTCGAAAAAGAAAATCAGTTACAAGATATGTGAGAAATGCATAAAGATGATCCAAAAATTACAGAGTTTGTCACAGAAGCCAATTCCTTGAATGACCAACTCTTGCATCAGCAAGAAACATTATGCCAAAGAATATCGCAATGGAACTCCTATTGTGAGATAAGCGACAAAATGACTAATCAAGTCGTAGACTTGCAACATGATTATGATTTGATTGATAAAAGAGTTTCTAAGTATTTGGTTTGGTAGGAATATGACGAAGGAAAAAAGGCAGGCGCACCCACAATCAATGAAGCCCACAAAGAAATGCTCTTTAATAAGTGGGATGCACAGATCAGGAAAGTGGAACAAGCAGCAGAAGAAGCAGCACAACAGCAAGCAATGTCATCGACTGTGTCAATGAAAACTTGCACAGAGCAAATCTCATATCAGAGATCACCCCAGGATTTCTACCAAATGCACAACATCTACAGACAAGCTGGAGACAAAAGGCTAAAGAAATAGCAGAGTCTATCAAGAGTTTAACCAAGTTGAATTGGGATTCTCACTGGCGATACTTGGTAAAACCACACAGTCAATACATGACTCTCAAATGCCTCATTAACTCTGTCGAGAAGATGGTGCTAGCACTTGTCAATTCTATTTTCACAGGGCAACTTAAGTCGGAGGTCGCCCAACCAATTCTCCTCAAGCCGATGTTGAATGCTTGCGACCATAGAGAACAAATACATAGATAGTTAATCGCCAGATTCAGTTTTAGTTTTAGTTTTAGTTTTTCTTTATTTTTGCCTTAGATGAGGATGGTCATTTAAACCTCCTCCTATATTTTTGTAATAAACTATTTTTAGATTTAGCTAGTAGGATTTCAACCCCTCTCATGCATTTAGAGAAGGGTCCTGAAATTTGTCAAAAACGTTTCCTCAGGACATGCACTTCTGCACCCTCCGAGGAGGTTTGATGAATGAATGGAACAAGATTTATTGATATTTGTGTCTAATATCTGCTACTGAAATTTCACTTTTGTACACTTAGTAGATGTCAAATTAGGAGGAGATAAATCATTATTGTTGAAGCTCATGAGTAGAACTTGTTATCAATGGTACTTTTATCTCTTAACGATTGCTGCTTATGTGTTAAGGTGATATTTATTTTTAGTTATTTATATATGAATGCTTGAATGCTTGAGTTATCATTTGGCACTTCTGTACGATGATGGCTATACTATTTACGCTTAATATATGAGTGACTTATTATGCAATATGCTTTTCACAATTATTTCGGCTAACTTTTTATACGAAAAAAGTTTTATCTTTATTGAATTCTTTTCTCGCAGTGATTGAATGATCTTTATTACCAATTGTTGTTAGAAATTATTTTAGATCGCATAACTAAAAGGTTAAATCCTGAGTTAGTTTTAGAATTAGACATTTCTATTCATTAGAATACAATTGCATATTGTTAAATTAGATTTAGAATAAGCATTTTACTTAAAAATTATTAGAAAGGAAATATCAATTCTCAACACACACACACACATAAATTGGGAAACTGGTCCCATTATCCCCAATCGAACCCACCATCCCAAACAGAAAAGGAGTTGCTTTCAAGGTCTGGACCAGGTGGATATCCCCTTTGTTGTAGACCTGATTTTTGAGGCTTCAACACATGGTCAAGGCACTACATTACCACCCACTACTGGGACTCCTACTCCAAATGGTATGAGGTCTAGTTGGGACTTCTTACCGGGGAGATCCCCTTGAATGTTGGCAGGTCCAGCATCGTCAATAGAACCATTGATACATAATCTTCTGTAAGAACTCTAGTTGTCTCAAAAGTAACTTGTAGAGCCCTCCAATCTTGTGCTCAAGTCAGGGACTTGCTGCCCCACAACCCTTTTTGTCTAAATAGTTTCTCTTAAACCATGGGAAGAAATTGCATTGCATTATGCTTTTCCATTTCATATTAGAATGCTTTTTTTTGTTCATATGGAATAATAGGTGAGTGTGAATACATGGGAGGTGATAACAATGTTCGTAAATGTTTACGTGGGTTTTTTTATAAAGTTGGTAATAGTATTTTATAATAGGAGAGATTGATCCTAAACCATATAGATATGAATTTAATCTCATGGATTCAACTTTTATTTGTCAAATGTGAGATACTAAGAGGATTGAAGATGAAAATCACTTGCTTTTGGATTCTTGGCTCTTCGTCACATCAGTTCTCATTTCCAAAACATTGGCCACACTACTAACCTTCTTGAATCATTCAATCAACAAAACTAAAGTGATTTAGGAAGCTTTCTTTCCATTCTTTTTAATAATAAAAATAAAATATTAAAAGATCTCAATTAATCTCTTTGATCTAATAAGCCTTATTAGATGTAATCATCATTAATATTTTTCAAATGATTGCTTTAAATTATGTAAATAATTATGTTATACATTCATCCTCATACTTAAATATGGAATCATCTATAAAGGCAGAAGAATCCCCGGAATGGGCAAAAGTGGCAAATAAATTTCTGGTGGAAATGGATTCAACACCATCAAAAACTTTTGAGACACCTAAAATCTTGAAATTTAACTGCTGTAACTTGAATTTACAAAAATCCTCCTATATTTTTTTTGAAATATGACCAGAATTTCATTAATTTAAGAAAGAAAAAAATAAAAAAGAAAGAAGAAATAGTCCCGTTAGACTAGGGCCTTAAATATTCTTGACAATATGATGAACATGGTGAATCATTTAATTTGACATTTATTAAGACACATGCACAATCATGAACATACGTGCGAATCATATATAATTTGATATTTATTAAGACATGCACATTGATAAAAAAATGTTTTATAAATTGTATTTTAAGTTGACATTGTTGCACTGCATGCGGTCATCGATGACCTTTGTGATGGCTTGGCGTGAGTGGCGCGGAACGTATCACCAAAGGCGGCTACCGGATGACCTGTTCCAAGGTTCCAATAACATAGCGTGCATTACTCAGTTTTTCTCAATTCAACGTTTACAGCCACGTCTAGTCAAATCTTCTTATCTGAGGCTCAAAAATTAATGAAGGAAACCACGCCCATCTCGCTATATAAATGGGGATCACTGATGCCCATCCCACTTATAGTTGTAAGTATCGCTCTCTGCTCTCAAACACTAAACAGAAGATCAGTGAGTACAAGTACGCACGTTAACTATTACTTGCGAGCGGGATCATCTAAAAATATCATATATCATGGCGTCCACACGAAATTTTCTGGTTATGCAAATTCTGTGCATTTGTGCAGGTATGTATCCCTCCACTAACTTTTCATTTTGCTCCTATTAGGTTGATTCAACTCAGTCGATGACGAATATATCGCTTCCCTTAAATTTGAGGTAACGTGGAAGTACATATTGTGTGAGCACTGCAGGTGTTATGCTTCTATCAATGCTACTATGCACCAATGCTCAAGGGCCGCTACAGGTAAAAATTCAAAGTAGAATCTATGCAATTTTCTCATGTCTTCCATTCCTTGCAGATAGATCTGTGGGTAACAATGATATTAATAATTATGATTAATTGGACTGTGCAGTGTGATACTACTTGCTTTGATGTCTCATACACTACTTGCACTTCTTCGGGAGACCAACATCTGCAGGCATACTGCAATTGTTGTTATGCGCGAACAATCATACCCACAGGGGGCAGCTGCACTCTGCATCTTACCAACGGCACACAAGTTACTTGTACTAATTAGATTTAGTGTGTGGGTGTTAAGTGTGACTAAATAAATGGGAGAATGATAAGAATCCCATATGTACGGTTTGGTATCTGATTGTGCTATTATAATAGCAGTGGAATAAGTTCACGGGTTTATATATATATATATATATATATATGAATAAAACAGGCGAGAAGAAGACATCCGCCCATAAATATGCATACGCATACTGTATGCCTTATCTGTTTATATATCGCAATATATATTACGACTGTTAATTATGTTTTCCCATTAAACTATTAAACTGTGCCCTTTTAATTAATAGAAGTAAGATTTCAATGAATATATGGAAATGTATGTGTATCCAAATTCTAACTATGTAATAATTAGAACTTGGTAACTTGCCTTACATGTCTCATTTTTAATTATACAAAGAAAGTAACCATGAGGTTAAGCAATTAAATTATAAGAAAAGGAAAATAAATTATTGAAATAAAAACAATTATAAGAAATAAAAAAAAACAATGATGATGTTAAATTATATAAGAAGTTGTATTCTTTTGGTTAGGTAGTCCAATAGAAAACTAAACACAGTATATCCTGCATAATAATAACAGGAAAACACTTCTATTAGTGAATCAAAAACTATATACACGTGGTAGTTTCACAAATAAATGATAAAATGTCCCCTTCCCAAGGATGTTGTATGCCGATCTTCACGAAGTACACTCGTTTGTGTCATTAATATTGATGGGCCGCTTGTGGAGAAACCAACGTCTCACACAGTTTATCTTTGAATGCTGACATTCGTTGAAGCCCTGCGTAATATTGGTATCAGAGCCAAAGAGTTTGGTAATCGCTAAGATGGAAGAAGAATGCCTTAAAGATACAAATGGAAAGATTATCCATACTACATATGGGTCAGTTCAAAGTAATATGATAGGAGCTTTTACTTCAATGATCTTAGAGCAATGGTGTGGCTCTGAAGAAGAATTGGCTAACAAACATGAGGCTATATTGATCAGAAACTCAAATGTAACAAAATGTCACAATTTGAAGGCTTTCACAGAGATGGGGTGCAAAGGATATATGAAATGAAAGATTCCAAAAATTTATTATGGAAATAGGTATATATTGCAACCCTACCATCTAGATTTGTTGATTATATCAAATTGCAAGAAGTGTTTCAATTACCATTCGAATCATACACCTCGGGAGAAATTTATTCTCTTATTACAAAAACATTGGTCAGTTTGTGCACTAGTTCTAAAGTAAATAGATCTTTAGAAAAGTTGTCAACGCTTCCAGATAGTAAATCTATCTGTAGCAAATATGGTCTAACCATCGATGATCCTTTGGTTAGAAAAAAGAAAGCCAAAAAGAATATAAGCAGACTGCCGAATTCTATAAAGGAAAATCATCAGGAAGAAAAGTCACACAAGGACCAGAAAGGGACACTACAGGTATGTGCCTAAGACACATTACTATAAGCCTTCAAATATACACCTGCATACTACCAAACAAGAAAAATGGAATAAGCTTACCTGTTGGCTTTGTCCTAAGATGGGACATACATCTAATCAATGTCTAGTAGGCGACAAGAAAAATTAGCCTCTAAGCAGACACGACAGAGCTATCAAAATAGAGACCCAAACACAATGCAGAAAGTGTGGGTCTAAAAATCATGATACAAATCCCTGCCCAAATATTTCAATCACAGAACATCTACAGCAGCAACAACTAGAAGAGTCATCTGGTGACTCTTTTAGCTCTTCATCAAACTCATCTCGTGAAGGTTTACATGCACATATGCAAGCTTGTGTGTGTTCAGACTCATAAAACTATGCATGTCCTTATGATTCTGATTCTGAGTTTTACAGTGAATCCTCTATTGAAGAAACATACATAGCACCAACGAAGGAGAAGGTGTTGATGCCTGCAGCTGAAGAAGAAGAATTCAAGATTCTTTCTCAAATCCGAGCAATGGAAGAAGGTGATATGAAGGAAAGACTCACTACATCTTTCATGGACCAGCTACGTCTATCCAATTCTTCCAAAAATACTGCCAAAAAGCGTTTATTTGTTGATGCCTCGTTTGAAAGAAATACCAAATCCTTCCAGAAACATCAACCACATGACAAGGTTCTCTCACTCACCTTGGGGGAGGTAAGTAGAGAAATACACCATCTTAAATCTGAAATTTCTAGTTTAAAATCCTGAGTTGCAGAATTAGAAAAGGGAAAACAGCTTGAAAGTGTTCCAGACTCGAACACTACACCCTCCTACCAAAACCCGAATGTAGAAATCATTGAAGGGCAGAAAGATCCTATTCTAGGATTCAGAGAGATGAGGATCATGGCTATTGAATATCAACAGCACCATGCAAAAATAAATCTTTGTATACAAGGAGAAATGTTTTCACTAACTGCACTATTAGATTCTGGTGAAAACTTAAATGTCTTAAATTCAAAGGTTACTCCAGCAAAATACTGGATTGGTTCAGAAAGGAAAATTGTTGGTCTGAGGAATAAAACACTCAGATATGAAGTACCAAAAGCTTCTATATGCTTTGACCAACATTGTATAAAGATTAAGTTTGCAGTCTCAGATATACCCATTGATTGCATTTTGGGTAATATCTTTCTAGCCACAATTGAACCCATGGTTCAATACAATTAAAGAATAATAAAGCTGGCTATTTCATTACAGTCCCAACTTCAGATGGAAAGTAAAAAAGGATTGAAATGCCTTACATCACAAGCCCAAGGATCTCAACCATGGTCCAGACAATAAGGGACTTAAACAGAGCCGAAGCAAAGTTAACAGATCTAAAATATCTGAAGTCTTCAATACAATTGAAGAACAATTGAAAAATCCTCTAAACAAAAGAAAATTGTTGAGCTCAAAAAAACAATAGAGGATGAATTTTGTTAAGAAGAACCAAATTCCTTTTGGCATAGGAAACAGCACACAGTTGAATTACCATACAAAACAGAGTATGCTGGGAAGCCATGCAAAAGTAGAGCAATCCCAATGAACAAAAAGTATAGGGAGCTGTGCGAAAAAGAGATAAAGCAACTCCTGAATAGAAGAATTATCACGGAATCTAACAATCCTTGGAATTGTTACGGATTATATGTAAATAAAAGATCAGAATAGGCTAGAGGCATCCCAAGGCTTGTAATCAATTACAAACCTCTGAACTTTGTTCTTGCATATAATACATATCCTATCCCCCACAAAGGTGATTTGATAGGGAGGATAGCGGGAGCAAAAATATTTTCAAAATTTGATTTAAAGTCAGGCTTTTGGCAGGTCGCCATTTCTGAAAAAAATAAATTCAAAATAGCCTTCAACGTGCCTACAGAACATTACGAATGGAATGTAATGCCTTTTGGATTGAAGCATGCTCCCTCTACGTTACATAAGGTGATGGATTCCATCTTTAAACCTTACTTTGATTGGCTCATGGTCTATATTGATGACATCTTAATTTTTTCGAAAAATATTCAAGATCATTTCAAGCATGTACAGATATTTGTACAATTGGTAAAAAGAAATGGTTTGGCTTTAAGCAAAAAGAAAATAGAGGTATTCCAGACCTCTGTAAAGTTTCTTGGCCATCCCATATTCAATGGCCAAATATCCTTGCAGAAATATGCATTAGAATTCTCTGAAAATTTCCCTAACATTATTATTGATAAAACTCAACTTGAGAGATTTCTAGGATGTCTAAATTATGTGAGTAACTTCTATCAAGATTGTGCAAAGGATAGAAGTTTTTTAAATCAAAGGCTCAAGAAAAATCCACCTCCATGGACTGAGGCCCATACCAAAGACACTTAACAAATCAAAGGTAAAGTCAAGACACTGCCTATCCTTTATGTAGCTGATGACAATGCTTTCAAGATTGTAGAATCAGATGCAAGCAATATTAGTTGGGGAGGCATTCTCAAATAGAAAAAAAAAAGGTGCAGAACAAATTATACAATTTGCTTCAGGAATTTGGAATCCAGCGGAACAAAATTATTCTACTATAGAGAAGGAAGTGAAAGCCGCTTGGAATTGTATAAATAAATTTGAGGTAAATCTTGTAAATTAAAAATTCCTGCTAAGGACTGATGCCTGGGCTATGAAAAAATTCTTAACCAAAGACATTAAAAAGCTGGGAGAAGCCAAGTTTTCTCGGTGGAAGGCTTTGTTCGCCAACTTTGATTTCGAAGTGGAGCATATTAAAGGGAAATAAAATTATCCACCAGATTTTCTTAGTAGAGAGTTTATTCAGCTAGCTGAGCATGTGATGATAACAGTAATAGAATGGGATCAAGGCCAACAAAAAGAAGTGCTTAGAAAAATTCCAAATAATCTCAGTTGGTCAGAATACAAAGAAAGTTGGAAGCCCACTTAGCAATTAAGACATACAAAAGTATTAGATGCTAATCTCCAAGCACACGCTGATATAGTACATCTAGTACCTGAAAGAAGAGTGTACCCAAAAGGGAGCATATGGATCCACGATATGGTCTATCCCAACAGCATAAATGTTGCAAGCCAGGCACATGATGCTCTTCTACATGACTTTCATGATTTGACTATGATATGGTCACATGGGGGAAATAGAAGTGTGGTCTATGAAAGATATTTTTCAATAGATCGAATGAGGAACACTTCTTGGCCTTTTCCAACACATAATGCAGCACTATGGCCTGGAAAGGACCCCAGCCTCATCTTTCCAAACACAGCCTATGATTTTGGCATCTATAAAAGATTGTGGTGGGACATATTAAATAAAGACAACAAATAAGAAACCCACTACACCGAGATAAAGTTTGGGACCATAGGAATCATGCAACAAAACCAACAAAGTGATAGGGTGCAGGATTGGTGGACTGATTATGGTATGAATAGAACAGACATAGATCATGTTTACCATGAATCATATGTTAGAATGGGTTGCGATATATGTTTTGAACACAATATTCCTGATTGCTCCATTCTCTTTATGAGACCGTTAAAGACATGTTTTCTCTCCCAGATCGATATCCCCTTCGAGACAATGAGGTGTTAAAAGAATATATGAACAGACATCACCAATGGCTTATTCTCACAAAAATTGAGCATCAAATTATATTAAATAAGCCTTTGATTGTGAGAAGGATTTTTACCAAGGCTTGGGATGAAAATGTGTATAAAAAAATTTGGTTTCCTGAAATTACAGTCTTTTAACTTATTTTTTAGTTCCCATGGACTTATCCGTAAAAGTCTCCATAGTGTAGAAATGATGTCCAATCACAAGGACAATTTGTGACCATATTTTCCCGTGGGCTTTTCCTATTCAAAAAGCATCCACTTTGTACATTTTATTCTCCGTAGATTTGTAATAATCTTCAATGATGAGACTTGGAGCACTTCTCCAACTTCTGGTGCGCTTTGAGCCACATCTCATGATCTCACGGATTCCTTCAATACCAAGTTTGTCATCCCGATGATCGGATGCTTGTTCCCTCCTTTACCTATATAAGAAAGGGAGTAAGGCTCATTCGAGGCATTCAGAGTATGAGTGTTTTGAAGTTTTGGTGTCTTAGAGTCAAGAATTTTTCTAGCTCTGCAACTGCGGACTCCTGTCTGATCTGCTTGCATCACGAAGAAATCTCAAAGTCTTAGGTGATCTGAGAAGCCTGCGCATCTGTGTGTTCGGCGCATGCAAGAACCTAAAGTGGCCAAATCTATAGAGAGTATATTTATGAGTGTTAATATCAGTGTTCAAAGACTGAGTCTGTGATCTCGCCAAGTAGCCTCCAGTAAGCTATCTCCTAGCTGAGTAGCTAAAGTCTGGTAAACACGAACACAGTCTACCTCAAGATTGAATATATTGTAATCTTTTTGTAATCCATTTCTAAAATAATATAAATGAGTGTTATCACCATTCCGCATTTGATTACTTATACATTGAAATGAGCTATTGAGGTAGTATCTAATTAAGTTACTCTGTATTGAGATTCGCTAGAGGTTCGCCAACACACAGAAGGGACGCCAGATCGTGCAAAGGTGAGGAATCCATTTAGAAGCCCGACAGTGCGTAAAATGTGTTAGTAGGTTCGTGTATGGGTTCATGTATGGGTTCATGTAAGTCAAAGTAAGTGGAAAAAATAGAGAAGAGACTCAGCAAGGCCTAGCAGCTGTGTTGTTGTTGCAAGCTTTGTTGAAGCCCCTGCGTAACAAATCAAATAGGAACAACTTTTATCTTTTAATATTGACACAGTAGATAGGAACATGTGATGGAAGGAAATTTAAATGAGCAGTAATTGGGCTGACACACCACATGATCAAAGCATTAAATGCACTAAAATGTTAAAGTGCAAATTTAAATTTATATGCAGTGAATGAATTTATTTGAAAATTAAAATAATAAAAAATAAATAAATAAAATAGGATGGAAGTATTAGTAAATTAAAATTAAAATTTTAATGAAATATATTATAGAATTATAATTTTGAAGTTTTTTTGTTTTTTTGTTTTCATAATTCATCATTGTAATTGGGTTAATTATTGTTGAGTTTATGTACAAGTTGAAACATCAAGGTTTAAATTTTATTAGTCTTCCAATAAATCTAGACATGTTTTTAATGGATTATAATTTATATGAATGTAATTTGATTAAAAAAAAAATTAAAATGTATATCTAGGTTTGCATTTCACAATTATACAAAAAAAACTTGCACATAATATAATATATAAAAGTTGTCAAATTCCTAGTTGCATAACATAATTTATAAAGGAAAGTCATGTTAGAAATGAGGACAATACTGATGAACCCAATGAGCGGGGTGAATTAGTGTTGTAGGAATTTCACAATCTTTCTTTTACTTGCAATGATACTAGGACACCGGGAAATAATCCAATAATTAATTTCGATGAGCATGACAAGAATCAACATAACTAACACAAATAGTACACAAATTCTTCAAACTTTTTTGCAATTTCTTCACAAAGGCAAGCTACTTCTTGTTGTTACAAATTTTTCTGGCTACAACCATCACAAAGCTACTACTACCTAATTTATCAGCTACAATTGAAAAGAGCTCCAACCCCTAAATATCTACTACCAACTATTGGAAGGAGCTACAACTTGCTTGCCTTCAATGATTCATCTTTAATGCAATTTTCATACTCAAATCAAGAAGGCCAAATCCTTACATAAACAACTAAAGTTGTCTACCATCCCCAACATCTTCAACAATATTTCATTACTAAACACACCAGCAAGATTAATCGATCTCAACTTGCACACTACGCACCACAGTTGCTCTCACAATTACACGATACACCACACTTTCAAAATTCCTTAATCAATTATGCTTATAAAGAATTTTGACTACTGTTTTTAGCTTCTTTGCTTCTTATTTAACTTCAAGTCTTCCTCCATGCATAAACTTTATTCTTTTCTTTCTTCAACTCTTTTGTATATCATATGCAGGTCTTCAAACACTTTTATGTTGTTATGATACAAATTTCTGAGTTTAACGGATTAAATGTGCTCAAACTGTCAATTCTAGAGTTTTATCAAAGTTGAATTGAGACTTTCCAATTTTAGATAAATTCTACATTTAGAAAAATCTCTAAATATGCCTCTATAGTTGTCCATGCCACCGCATTTTTCCTTTAAGCCCCCGGCACTTACGTATTGGCCCTTTTTCCCCATAAGACCAAGGGATGTAACCTGGGCTCTAATCCTTGAGTGCTTAGCCATAAACTATGTGGGCCCTTTACACCTTAAGCCCTGAGGGCTTATCTTTCATTGCAAACTACCTCTACACCCTTGGTCTTTTTGCCTCACAGGACCACATCTTGGCACTAAAGTTTGGCCCCTGACTCCTTTATCCTCGCTCTCCTCTATTGCACCCTTAATTTCCTTCTGGGCTCTTCCTTGTGGGATTATGTGTTGTGTGGGGCCTCCTTTCTACTTTTCACATTGGTCATCATTGGCCGAATGTACATGCCAATGTGTCCAAGTGCTTATCACCATGCCATTCTTCTATGCTCTCTTTTAAAACCTTCCAGGGTTAAGGGATTGGGATGATATGTCCCAGTACGTTCGCCCGCTACACCTGTGCACCAATCAAATGCATGTCGGGCTTAGGTGTCTTTGACAACTGCCACATACTCTCGACGCTCAATCAACCCATAGGTTACTCTATTGCATTGCTCGAAGCCTTCTGGGATTAAGCCTATGATATGATGTCATGCTCATGTCATCTCTACCACATGGCATATTCGAAGTGTTCCACGTGTCACCCAGAAATGGCCCACTAGGGTACATGAAAACTCCAAAAGATGATATCCACGTGTCCTCTCATTAGGCCTCTTCATATTGACATCATCATCCACTTATCGTTGTCACCCATCTACTTCTATCTCATCATTGAGGGACTATCACCTATTGGTTAGCCATCTTTGCGATAACAGTGATGGTTACAGTCACAATCATGAGAAACCACTTGTGATTTGCGCATCACCCCCCTACCCCCCTCCCTCCCCCTACATGGTTTTTGGTATAAGCATGGATGCGCATTCATCCTCCATTGTCGATCTTGCGATCAACGGTTCAGGAAAATTGTCCATTGTGCACCCCCCATGCACATTAACGCTCAAAAGTGCTTGGGCTTGCACATGACCGGCGATATGGTTATGGGGGCACACCGCATCAAATCCACCCACATACATGCTTGTCATTTAACTTTGGTGCATCGCCATCCTTCTGCTAACTACTCCACCAATGTTGGCAACACGCTAAAATAGACCTGCTCCAAAGCACCTCCACCAATAATAGTTATGCAAACATTGACTTTTTTGGGTCTTAGCTTTGACTAGCCATATCTTCTGATCTAGGAGGCCATTTTATGACTTCCACATATCACTGGAAAGCCCTTTTAGATCTCTTTCCGTCTAAGTGGGTTATACCTACTCTTTAAGTAGTATTATGATCTATAAATGACTTAGAAGTCACTAGACCTTCTCACCTTTGCCATCATTTGCCATTCTTCTCCTTGTGTATGTACCTTAATCACCTGTGTCATCATCATTAACACCATTGACACATTTTCCATTCTTTGTCATTATTTTCCGTCAATGACAACACAATTCTAACAAGTCACATATATGAAATCGAAATAAATTAAATCAAGTCATATCTAAATTCTAGGATCTTCCTCAACCATGCAAGAGAAGACTATGTAGCCACAAAAGATGATGGTTCGTAAATCCACACAACAAAATAATCGATGGATCATAAAGGCTGATTCATTTTTTCAACCACTCATCTCTCATAAACAAGAATAGAATTCAGCCAATGCCCAATTCACCAATGCCCATTATTAAACTATAACTTCAATAAAAAAAGACATGCTTACATGAATTCCACAACTCTAGAATTGCATTACTAAAAATTATAATAATTATTTTTTTGAATTGGCATATTAAAGAGGAAGAAGCTAAACATTCTATTTTTATTATTTAACAAAAATTGAACTTTCTTTTTTCATTGTGGAAAAATATAAATGTTCAAACAAAATTGATTAATAATCTAAAAATATTCAAAAAGTTGAACAATGTTTATTTTGGGAAAATTTAAATATTTCTTTTATTATAAAGGAAAAATAATTAATAATTAAAAAAAAATCCGTAACCCTTTAAATTAAAAGGCATAATATAATTTCCATTTCAAGTGAAAAAACTTAATATAATTTTCATTTCAAGTAATTTTCAATTTTCATTTTCATAAAAAATAATCTTTTATACATTTTATAACATATTACTCTTCTACAACAGACTAATTTTATTAAAGATAATGACTTTAATTTTAAACCATGCTTGCAAGTTCACCCACTTATCTTTCCAAAATGGAGTGAAGAAGATCTCCCATTTGCCAAAAAGGAAAGAATACGACATTCTATATTGGTCTTCATATCATATGCCAACAGATTCATAGCAAGCTAATATCAAATCTACTATTGTTATATCTAAATATTCTATTACATAAGTTTGTAATACAATCATATGAGGTTTGGTAGCAAATGGAATTGGTTATATAACTATTCAAGAGTGTAATCTACTTTAGGATATTTATGAGTTAGGTATTATGATGCAGGAGTATTCAACCCAAGAGAAAATCATTGTAATTAAGTAGACATAGGGGATACAACGGATGATCAAGATTTGATCAGAGGCGATACTGATCGACAATCGAAGATCGGGCTTATCAAAATTCGGTGAAGCAGCACTGTAGAGCAACTAAAGGTGCGGACCCAATGAAGTTATAGATGTGGTTGGAAATTATTTGAGATTCGCTTATATGTGTTCGGAGCAGGATTTCAATGTAATTCCATGTATTGCATAGATGTGTTGTGGAGCCTTTTTTAGGCTAAAACATATATTAACGATTTCGATAGTCGCATATCGGAATCGGAGGGGTGATGAAGCTTGTATATATGACCCATAGAGAAGTCGATAGCCGATTGTGATAAATCTAATCCTCAGGAAATTGCAGAAACTATACTAAAGGCGAAAAGGTATGTTTTAAGAGCATTTTCCTTTGTAAATGGGTTTTATAAGGAAATAGCGACGACGAAAGGTTTATATGTTAAAACATATATGTAACCAATGTATTAAAGAGGGAAGGTTATATATGAGGCCTAAAAGTTTAAAGTAAGGTTTATGGGAGTGAGTGAGTCCCGATAGGAAGTTTAAAGTCCCGATAGGAAGGATTTAACTAATGACTTCAATAGAGTCATAAACAAAGGCTTGAAGGTTGTTTAA
Source organism: Pinus taeda (assembly GCA_000404065.3). NCBI lineage: Eukaryota > Viridiplantae > Streptophyta > Pinopsida > Pinales > Pinaceae > Pinus > Pinus taeda. The sequence goes on along the minus strand of APFE031511576.1, from coordinate 12,900 downwards.
AAGCCCTTATAGAAGGTTTTGGCGGGGTGATTGAGTTCCAATACAAAGGAACTGATGATAAAGGGGTCTTAATCATTTATGGTTTGAAGAATTGACTCCCTTGAGAGTCAAATACCTGGGATAGATGTATTTATGCATATTTATACATACTGTGGGTATGTACGGGGGTAACCCTGCGTCATTTGGTATCAGAGCCGAATAAAGAAGCTCTGTGTGAACATTTCTTTGAAATTATTGAGAACAGAGTTCTGTGTTAAGGTGTTTATGCAGGCAAAAGGAAGGATCAGATTCTAATATGACAAAAGGAAGGCACACAGAGGTGATGTGTAACAAAACTTGTAGATACAAGAGACAGAGGAAATCCATTCAAGTATAGGTGGAATGGTGAAACAAGATCATGTTGAGATCTTGAAAGTGAAGTAATATGTTCTGTTTTAAATTGAGAATGTGTGTTTTTACACTAATGCACAAGTGACAACAAGAGAAGCTGTGAGAGGAGAACTAGATGTATTCTTGACGACAGAGTAAGGAAAATACTCTGAAGGAAAGTGACAGCGAACCTCAAGAATCCAACAAGAGGTTGGACAGAGAGAGAGGATAGCTGAAGTGTTCTCAAGAGATTGCAGAAGCCTAGAAGAAACAAAGGTGTTTCCCAAGAGGAGGTTCCAGATAGAGGACCCGTGCTAACCAAAAGACTGAGTGAGGAGAACATAGTGAGGTAAGATTGCAGCAAGGAGGACTAGTTGTTGCAGATGAGTGAGGAGCTCATGAAGGAAGAGGGGAAAAAGATGACTACTGATAGTCATAACAAAGGTTTAGAGAGAAGCCACAATAGAGGTTATGTGAAGAAGAATGCCAAGGCAAATGAAAAGAGGATGAGTTAAGAGGAAATTAACAAAGAGATTGGAGAGTTGAAAGAACAACTCGATGCATTAAGGAGAATATTAGAAGAAAACCAGAGACTAGGTTGGGTCTTGAGGAAGAAGCCAGTGGAGTGGCACGAGATGCAAAGAAGGCTACAGCAAAAGCAAGTAAAGTGGCTGATGGAAAAAGTCAAAGAAGCTGAGTTGGAAATAGAAATGGAAGAGTTCATTTGTGAACCAAAACAGGGAGAAATTCTGGGAGAAAGTGAAGATGAAGACTTGAAGACTGGAACTTCAAGTGAAGCCAAAGGGTCACATGGTTTTAAATCTGAAAATTTGTGTATGTTTGCAGGTGAAACATGTAAAGAAGACAATTTACTAATATTGTCATAAAGGAGGAAGAAGACAAGAAAAATCTAAATTCTATTCTGGAAGAAGATGAGATAGATAGGTCTCATATACAGTTGGAGAAAGATATCAAGCAACCAAGTGAAGGGCTTGAAGAGATTGAAGAGGAGACTGCCGAAGAATTTCTGAGTCATAAAGAGAACTTGGAACAGTAAGGAGATATGATGCCTAAAGCATCCAGTGAGAACACAGAGTCTTATGTTTTTAAAATTGATAGTCTGTGTATAATGGCAGGTATTATTGGAGAAAAGCAACCTTTTGAAGATATCTTCAGAGGAGATGAAGATCTAGAAGTAAAAGGTGACAAAGAAAACTTCTCAGAAGAAGAAGAATTTGACTGCATACAGAAGGAAAAGTCTATGGAGGAGTCTCAAGAAGCTGTAATAGAGATGACGAATCAGGATCTTAATCTAATGAAGAATGAAGGAATACTGTCTCAGGAAGGTAATCAAATGAGTTTGATTAATGTTATTGATGAAAAATAAATGCAGGAGAATGTTAATGCAGATGGTGAGACAAAGGTAGGTCTTGGGGAAGATAAACAGCAAGAGACTGAAGGAAAACTTGAAGAAGAGACTATGTTAGCTGAAAATACAGTAAATGGTCATCAATCCACCATGATGAGAGGCACAGTGCAAATAGCCATGGAAGCTGTTGAGACAACCAGTAAGAAAAAAAGGCGTCTACTGAAAGATGTTAAGAAGGAATAATTCTATGCAAAAGACTTAGCAAAGGAAGAAACAACAGTAATAAAGGAGTCTTTTGCAAAGGATGAGCAATCTGTTGAAGCTATCAGAACTATGAAGAAGTATCTTTCAAAATATAAAAACTTTGAAGTAAAGGAGGATGGAGAATGTTTCTTAAATGAGAGAAGCAATGATTTATTGCAGCATAAAGAACTTAATAATGCATAGATGTGTGAAGATGTGACAACACAGGAACAAGTTATTGTGGAGGAAGGAGATGAAATTTAGTTTCAAGAGCTGATATGTGAAGCAACAATTGAGACTGTTGAACCTTATGATTTCCAAACTAATAATTTGTGTATAAATGCAGGAAACATAGGTGATGATGAAATACTTATAAAGTGTCACAAAGAAATTGCATTGCTAGAATATTTGTTGAGAAATTCAAAGTATGACAGTGAGATTACAAACGAAGGAGTTCACTACAGTGGACAAGAGTAGGAAGACATCATTAGAGAAAATGATGTGGAAGAGAGACTATTTGACAGTCTCATGAGTTCTTTTGAGAATTCAAACATCATACTGACGTGCTGACAGAGGAGAAATAAGCAGAGAAACATACTGATTTGTTGCTAAAGGAAGAAGAGGAATTGAGGCCTTGTGTTCCTGATTTTAACAATTGTTTTGTGAGTGCAGGTTTAGTTGCAGATGTTGAGGAAAATTTGGCACAGAGGAGCAGTGAAATAAAGATGAAGGAAGAAGATTATGTGGAAGAATTCAAACCATGGAACAAATATGTTAAATTGTTGGAGAGAGTGCTAGACAGTCATGATTAAATCATGAAAGAGGGTAAGGATGATAGGGAGGCAATCAGCATAAGATTCAACATAGAAGTAAGCATAGCAAGCAAAGCAAAAGTTGGAACGAGAGCCAGAGTGGAAGAACAAGTAAGGAACCAGCAACTACAAACTGAAAGTAACCAACAGCAGATTGAAGAATTAGTTTACAACAACAACAACCTGAAACGAAGAGAAGGAGATAGAAGTAAGAAGCAGAACATGGGCCAGTCCAAATATGTGCTCAAAAAGAGATTGAAGAGATGTGGCAGCTGATAATGAAGTACTCCAAATGGAAAAAAACGGTAGCAGTAGGAAGAAAGATCAATCAGAACTTGAACTTGATTGACAAGAAGAAGAAGATGAAGAAGAAGACATCAAAAGTGCAATAGCAGCAAATGAACAAGACATTTGGGCAGTTACAACACAAAGTGTGGGATCCAAGAAGATAAAGATCAGAAGACACATGATCAAGAGATTATGAATATTTTTTACTTTGGGAGTCTGATGCAGGAGCATTCAACCCAAGAGAAAATCAGTGTAATTAGGTAGACATAGGGGGTCATGTATTTTTAGGAAGTTGGATTCCTAAGTGATAAATTAATGTAATATTAGGCTTTTAAGTGAATTAATTAGATGTGTGAGATATATTGTAAATGTTCTCGAATAAGGAGGACATGAGTGGGAAATAATGAGAAAAGAGTCTAAAGTCAAATAGGACTCTTAGAACAGTTCCATGATTCGAGGAACTAAGGAGTGATTTTAGGAATTAATTGAAGTAGAAGTGGACAGAGGATTTAGGAGTCAGTTCAAAGGATTTAGGAGTCGAACCAGGATTAGTTCAACAGAACTTCCTGGCATAAATGTAAGCCTACAGGCAAAGCCCAGAGGGAGGCCATGATATTGAAGAATAGGCCTATGCGAGACAGAGAAGTCTCGAATGTAATAACTATTTATATGTTTATATACAGAGGAATTTGATTCTGAGTGTACAAATGTGTGAATCGAGTTTTTATTGATTGATTACTATGTGCACTCGTAGGTTTTGTAATAGAGGTTACAGACAGAGTTGAGGCGGAGTGCAGAGGAGAAGGGCGATTCGAAGGATTCATAATGGATCATTTAATCCACTTGAATGATCAGGAAATGCTCTAAAGTGGCATTGATCAAAGGAGCATGCGGAGTTAAGCTCAAGTGAGAATGAATTGAGCAAAAGAAGAGCGTAAGGTAGAACCCTTAAAAAACCTGAAAACCATAGAAAACTGAAGACTTAGCGTAAAAACTAAGTAAAAATGAGGAGCGAAGGAGTAATGTTGAATGAGGGCACAAGAAATAAACTCTCACTGATGATGGATAAAAAGGTGATTGCGACAATCTGCTAATATCTAGCAAAGAATGTGTATTTCAATGTGTCCGGAGAGAAGACAAAATAAGGATTATGGAAGAAGCTCCATGATCTATATGAGAAGAACACGACATCAAACAAAGTGTTCTTGATGAAGAAGCTTTATAATCTCAAGATGAAGGAGGGTGCTTCAATTTCTAAGCACTTGAATGAATTCAATATTATTACTAGTGAGCATGTCTTTGTTAAAATCAGTCTAGATGATGAAAATAGAATTATTTTGTTAATGTGTTCTAGGCCAGACAATTGGGAAAATTTAAGATCAAGAGGCCGATCAAAATCAAAGAGGGGCAGGATCATCTCCTTTCATTGTGACAAATCGAGATACATGAAGAAAAAATGGTGATTCTGAAAGAAAGGACAAAAGGATCAAAGACCGGTTAGTAAAAATCACAAGTCATCCAACACAAATGAAGGTGAGACTACTACTGTAGACATAGATGGTGATGTGTTGTTTACTATTTCTGTAGAGAATTCATGTTTATATATATCTAGCAGTAGCTTTGATTGGATCCTTGACTCTCGAACATCTCACCATGTAACCCCATGTAAAGATAGTTTTGTTGCATATAATCCTGGTGATTATGGTAGAGTCCATTTGGGGAAAAATCATTTTTGCAAAATTGTTGGAGTGGGAAATGTTTAGATCAAGATGAAAGATGAACAAGATATATTGTTGAAACACATCAGGCATGTACCCGAAATGCACATGATTTTAATCTCTATGGGACAACTAGATGATGAAGGGCATAAAAACTAAGTAAAAAGGAGGAGTGAAGGAGTAAAGTGTTAGTGCTCAGCAACTATTGGATCTTGAAGATCAACTGCGAAAATCCAATCATAGAGGAGACAGAGGAATATCGCATCGATGAACTTTAACGCAAGAAGGTGATTATGTAATAGTGAAAGTGAATTTCGGGTGGCCTCAAAACCGTAAGTGGTTTTGAAGGATGAGTACCGATTCCACTCATCAAACGACACATGGCAACAGTAGACAAGAGGAAACCACTTTATCAGGTGGTCAAACCTCATGTTTGTTCTCTACCCGATAGCAACAATAGTCGTTGAATCTGTTGGGTTTAGATCAATGGTGGAGAATAAGTGCACACATTTAAATGGTCAGGAGCAATCTCAACTGTTGGATCAAGGGATACAATGGAGTGTCAAGATTTGATCGGAGGCTATACTGATCGGCGATCAGAGATCAGGCTTATTGGAGTTCTAAGAAGTAGTGTTGTGGAGAAACTAAAGGTGTGGACCTGATGAAGTTATAGATGTAGTTGGAAAGTACTTGAGATCCACTTATATGTGTTCGGAGGAGGAGTTCAATGTAATTCCATGTATTGGCGATAGATGCGTTGTGGAGCCTTTTTAAGGCTAAAACATATATTAATGATTTTGATAGTCGCATATCAGAATCAAAGGGGTGATGAAGCTTGTATATATGACCCACGGAGAAGCCGATAGCCGATTGCAATAAAGGCAACCCTTGGGAAATGTGCAGAAACCGTACTAAAGGTGGAAAGGTATGTTTTGGGAACATTTTCCTTTGTAAATGGGTTTATAAGGAAATAGTGCTGATGAAAGGTTTATACGTTAAAACATATATGTAACCAATGTATTAAAGAGGGAAGGTTGTATATGAGGCCCAAAAGATTAAGGTAAGGTTTATTGGAGTGAATGAGTCCCAATAGGAGGTTTAAAGTCCTGATAGGAAGTTTTGGCAGGTGATTGAGTTCTGATACAAAGGAACTGATGATAAAGGGGCCTTAATCATTTATGGTTTGAATAATTGACTCCTTTGAGAGTCAAATACCTGGGATAGATGTATTTATGCATATTTATGCATACTATGGGTGTGTGTGGGGGTAATCCTGCATCATATTAGTAGTTGGCAATGGTTCATTGTTTAGGTTTATAACCAACCTTATGGACAACCAAAAATTTTAAAATGAGAAACATTAGGTTTCTTATCAGTGAAAACTTCTTCGGGTGTCTTGAAGTCCAATGCTTGATGCAAGCATCTATTTTGAACATACACAGCAGTGTTGGAAACTTCTACCCATAAGAACTTTAGTAGACCTTGGTCATGAAGCATGGCATGGGTGGCTTCTATGATAGTTCGATTCTTCCTTTCAGCAACACCATTTTGTTCAGGATTATATGCAATAGTGGTCTCCTTCTTAATGCCAGCTTCTCTACAATAGTGATTGAATTCATTTGATTCATATTCGGTCCCATTATTGGTCCTCAATATTTTGATCTTCTTCCCTGTTTGATTCTCGAACAAGGCTTTGAAAGAACGAAACCATTTGAACACTTCGTCCTTCTTCTTTAAGAAATAGATCCATGTTTTGCGAGAGAAGTCATTCACAAAAGTTGTATAGTACAAATAGCCTCCCAAAGATGCTACGGAAACATACCTGATAGATTAGAATGGACCAATTGGATAATATCGATAGTTTGACTTCCACTTGAGGGGAATAGTCCACTTGTAAGCTTTCCAACCGCACAACCTTGACAAACTTCTTCATGATCTAAGTTGAATTTGAGCATACCTGTGACAATCTTCCTTAGGATTTGTAATGAAGGTGAGAAAATCTTTGGTGCCATAATTCGGATTGAAGAGAAGTATTGTAAGTCATTTCTCCCAACGGACTTCCTTCAACTTGATATAGACCTTCAACTCTAAATCCAAGAATGAATGCATCTTTCGAGTTCCTTTTCCAAACATGAATCTTCCCATCAATGAAAGTCACCTTGAAACCTTTATCTTCCATCACAGAAATAGAGACCGGGTTCTTTTTAAGATCATATACATATAACACTTCTTGTAATTGAAGGGTTTACCTTGATTTAAGTGAAGAGTAACAGTCTCAATTCCTTTCATGGTATAAGTGGCATTATCCCCAAGTATAATCTCCATATTATTTTTCTTTTCAATCAAGTTTGAGAGGACCTCCTTGTACCTAGTGAAGTACCTTAAGGCACCACTATCAATCAACTACTAGTCCAATGTATGTGGAGGACATACGGTGGTGAGGGCAGAAATAAGATAAAATTATTTTTTCTTTTCTACAACATTAACTTCTTCATGCCTGGAATTTCTAGACTTCTTGGGAGGACAACCATTTCCATATCGAGCAATGGGAGCATTCCTCTTTCCTTTGTTGTTGAACCTGTTGTTCCTTTGATTGTCATTCCCTTTGTAGTTGTTGTGGTTGTTGTTGTCATCATCTCTTGGAGTATCCTTCTTGTGAGGACACTCTCTAGCAAAGTGGCCAAACCTATTGTAATTGAAGCATATTCCTTTTCTTCCTTCTTGGAATCTCAGCTTGAACCCTTGATCATGTTTTCTTGGACCAGCATTTTTCTTCCTTTTAGCATGAGCAGAGAAGGTGGTAAGATTTTTTCCATTTGAGGGGTTGTCTCTTTCCATCATCCTTATTTCTTCTTGAGTGCATCTAGCTAATAATTTATCAAATCTAGGAATCCTATCATTGTTGAGGATGGTAGTGTTAAACACATCCCATTCTCTTGTAAGGCCTCCAAGTGTAATAAGAGTGAGTTCCCTGTCACCAATAACTTCTCCAATAGATAGGAGATTATTCTTGATTTTGGTAATCCTCATAAAGTACGATTGAATGGATTCTACTCTATCCATCTTGATGTCTTTCAACTTGTTCTTGAGAAAGAGAACTTGATTGCATTATTTACTTTGAACATCCCAATCAACTTGTTAGACATCTCCTTAGATGTTTCATAATCAGAAATATAGGCAACCAAAGGCTTGTGAATAAAATCAACAATAATTTTTTTAGCTTTAAACTCAGCTTTCTTGTACTATTTGTTTGCAACAGCGGGTGCACTTGATGAAGGCTGCACTACTCTTCCTTTGACATAGTCCATAGCATCATTTTCTTCTAAAGTCAAACCCAGAGATAGCTTCCATGCATGATAGCTGGATTTGTCCTTAAGCTTGTCCTCAGATTTGAAGTAAGATGTAGTTGTCATTGGGACTAGTTCCACGTTCTTGTCCAACAACTTCCCTTAGTGATTATTTTTCCTCACTCTTACTTGGGCTTTTTCTTCACCTAAGCTCTGATACCATATTAATTTTAGATAACAATGGTATGTTATAAGCACAATCTACTTCAATGCTCATTTAACAACCCAAAGACCATTTCAAATTATTTCTAGTAGAAATCACATTAGCCATTAATCACATTGATAGTAAATGCAGATAGAACATAAAAAACATATGCAAAAGACAAGCCAAGACAAGAGGAAACCAGATTTGGCAAATGTCAGGGAAAAACCCAAATGTGGGGAAAACCCCTTGATCAAATCTTCTTATTATTATTCTGTCGAGTGTGGAGCATGATTGTTCAGAGGTCTTTGTTTCAGCCGGACGTATACCCCAGGAAGTTTATACACCCCTCCACGTGGGGGTTGGGGGTTTGGGGGCCAGCGGTCCCCCAGCAGGGGTTCGGGGGCAGCACCCCCAAAGCTAAAAACAGATGTAAAATTGCCTTGTAAAATATAGTAATTTCTAGTCAATCTGGGCCATTCATTAGGCGGATGATCTGACGGTATAACTTATGTTTAGTTTAGGGTTTTTTACCCAAGAAGGCAACCCCTCTCTTTGTATGAGGGCATTGTATTCGAGGCTGTGAAATATATGTGTATTCTGTGAGCGAGAAATAGAGAGGTGAGACTGTGAGAGAAAACAGAGGATATTACAGCGGATCTGCTATAGGTTTTGTCTCTTCATTTTACTGGATAATAGAAAGGAAGGACTTGCTGTTCAGGGTGGACGTAGCCCAAACTAGGTGAACCACGTATATTTGTTTCTCTCTTGTTTTATGTGTTTTCTTTGTTTATATTTCTGTAATATTATATGTGTTCCTTTGCTCCGTAATATATAATTTACTAACAACTGGTATCAGAGCCAAAGGTCTATTTGGCTGATAAACTCGCAGGAAAGAAGGGTTCCTCGTTCGAGTGGGAGCAATGGAGGAAGATGGTAAATATAGGGTCAAGAAATTTAACAGCCAAAACTTCTCGTTGTGGAAGATGCAGATGGAAGATTATCTGTATCAGAAATATCTATACCTACCATTGGGTGGAAAAACAAAGATGCCGATGGGTATGACAGATGAAGAATGGAACCTTCTCGATAGAAAGGCACTCGGAACAATATAGTTGTGCCTCGCAGCGTCGTTCACCTTCAACATTTCGAAGGAAACAACAACAGAGGGTTTGATTAAGGCATTGGAGAAACTATATGAAAAACCCTCGGCCTCAAACAAGGTATTTCTTATGAAATGGTTATTTAATATCAAGATTTCGGAAGGCGGATCTATTGCAGACCATTTAAATGATTTTAATACTGTTACAAGTCAGTTATGCTCTGTAGGGGTAAACTTTGATGATGAAGTTAGAGCTGTATTATTCTTGTGCTCATTACCAGAAAGTTGGAATAGTTTAGTAATGGCCATTAGTAACTCTGTTTCTGGATCTAGTACTTTAAAGTTTGATGATGTTGTCGATGCTATCCTTAGCGAGGAAATGTAACGGAAAAGCTCCGGTGAGACATCGGGTAATGCTTTGAGTGCAGAATCTAGGGGAAGAAAAATGGAAAGAGGAAAGAGCTCAGGATATCGCAGTATATCAAGGAAAGGTAGATCCAAGTCCAGATCGAGGATAGTGTGCTAGAAATGTGGAAAGAAAGGACACTTAAAGAAAGACTGTAGATCTTGGAAGGGAAAAGAAAGAGATGCATAGTAAGAAAACAATCATGAAGCAAATGTGACAGGTGAGGTGCTACAAGACGCTTTGATTCTTTCTTTCGAAAATATTACTGATTCCTGGGTGGTAGATTCAAGGGCCTCATTCCATGCCACACCTGATAAGAAATACTTTCATGACTATGTTCAAGGAGATTTTGGACAAGTTCGTTTCGGTGATGATAAACCCTATAAAATTGTTGGAACGGGTAAGGTTCTTGTAAAACAGTAGAATGGAAACTAATGGCTACTAAAGGAGGTAAGGCATGTTCCGAATCTAATGAAAAATATGATTTCAACAGGGCAGTTAGGCGGTGAAGGTTGTGTGACAACTTTCATAAATAAAGCTTGGAAGGTCACCAAAGGAGCCCTGGTAATAGCAAAAGGTGAAAAGGTTGGTACATTGTATTTATGTAATGGTATTTCTAACTCTGTTAATGCTTTAACTTCCAAAGGAGCAGATGCAGCTTTATGGCATCATAGGCTCGGACACATGAGTGAAAAGGGGATGAATATTCTTCACTCAAGGAATTTGTTGCCGAGTTTGAAGAATGTTGATTTGGACTTCTATGAGAATTGCATTTATGGAAAACAGAAGAGAGTCAGATTTCTCAGAGTTGGAAAAGAAAAGAAGAGAGAAAAAATAGAGCTTGTGCATACAGATATATGGGGACCTGCTCAGGTATCATCTCTCGGTGGCTCTCGTTATTATGTTACTTTTATTGATGATGCAACTAGAAAAACTTGGATTTATTGTATTAAGAATAAATCTGATGTATTTGATACTTTCAAGAAATGGAAAGCTTGGTTGAGATTGAGACAGGAAAGAAATTGAAGTGTCTTAGATCAAACAATGGAGGTGAATATTGCAGCAAAGAGTTTGATAGGTACTGTTCAGAGCATGGAATTCGCAGAGAGAAGATAGTTCCAAGAACACCACTAGGAAATGGTGTGTCAAAAAGGATGAATAGAACAATCATGGAGCGTACAAGGTGCATGAGATTGCATGCAGGATTGCCTTTACATTTTTGGGCAGATGCTGTAGATATTGTTTTTTATCTAATAAATAGAGGGCCTTCAAGTTCCTTGGATGGTGAGGCCTTTGTCCATATTGATAAAGAAAATAGAACAAAGCTTGAGGCAAAGTCAAATAAATGTACCTTTATTGGATATGGTGTTAATGATTTTGGTTATCACTTATATGATTACGAAAATCACAAAATCATTAGGAGTAAAGATGTAATATTCAATGAAAAGGTCTTGTATAAGAATCAGTTGCAGGAAAAGAAACAAGAAAAAGAAAACAAAGAATACACAGTTCTTGATGAAATCACTGAAAAAGTAAAGGTGCCTGAAAATAATAATAATCAACAACCACAACAACAACAACCACCACAATATTAACAGGCACCCCAAACACCTGAAAGTGGTGTTAGAAGATCTATTAGGATAAGTAGACCCCCTGAAGAATACACTTCTTCATTATATTATTTATTTTTGATTGATTCTGGTGAACTCGAATGTTATGAAGAAGCAATGCAGGTTGAAAGAAAGAAGAAGTGGGAGGTAGCCATGGAAGAAGAGATGGACTCCTTAATGCATAACCAGACTTGGGACTTAGTCAAGTTGCCTGCAGGAAAAACCACATTGAAGAATAAATGGGTTTACAGGCTGAAGGAAGAAGATATAGGAAAACAAAGGTACAAAGCTAGACTTGTGGTGAAGGGGTTTGCACAGAAGAAAGGTATTGATTTTGATGAAATATTTTCTCCTGTTGTTAAAATGACTTCAATCAGAACTATTTTCAGTCTAGTAGTAGTTGAAGATTTGCATCTTGAGCAGTTAGATGTAAAGACAACCTTTCTCCATGGGGATTTGGAGGAAGAGATATATATGCAGCAGACATAAGGATATGAAGTGAAAGGGAAGGAGAAACTAGTGTGCAGGTTGAAGAAGAGCTTGTATGGCTTAAAACAGACTCCAAGGCAGTGGTATCGAAAATTTGACAAGTTTATGTCTAAACAAGGTTATACTGGATGTCACTCTGATCATTGTGTTTATCTAAAAAAGCAAAATGATGGAACTATATTATATTGTTATTGTATGTAGATGACATGCTTGTTGAAGGGTCTAACATGCAGGAAATAAATGTGCTCAAAAGAAAATTGGAAAATTCATTTGCAATGAAGGATTTGGGAGTTACAAAACAAATCCTTGGTATGAGAATAACTAGAGATAGGAAAAATCGCAAATTAAAATTGTCTCAGAATGAGTACATACAAAAGGTGTTGAAAAGATTTAATATGCACAATGGAAAACCAGTTAGCACACATTTTTCTAGCCATTTCAAACTAGTAAGGAAATGTGCCCAAAGACCAAAGAAGACATGGATTATATGTCTAAAGTTCCATATGCATCAGTAGTTGGAAGCTTAATGTATGCAATGGTCTGCACAAGGCCTAATATTGCACATGCAGTGGGAGTTGTAAGTAGGTACATGAAAAATCTAGGAAAGGAACATTGGATGGCAGTGAAATGGATTCTTAGATATTTGAAAGGTACCACAAATCAAGCAGTATGCTTTCGTGCTTCAAACATTTCTCTACAGGGATATGTTGATGCATATATGGCAGGTGACATAGATAACAGGAGGAGCACTACAAGATATGTATTTACTGTTGGTGAAACAACTGTCAATTGGGTTTCAAAAATCCAAAGTGTTGTTGCACTTTCAACAACGGAAGCATAGTATGTTGCTGCTACAGAGGCTAGTAAAGAAATGGTTTGGTTACAAAGGTTTATGGGTGAATTGGGTAAGGAGCATGATATGGGCAAGTTATACAGTGATAGCCAAAGTGCCATTCATCTTGCAAAGAACTCAACATTTCATTCTAGGACTAAACACATACAGCT
>APFE031511575.1:0-10206 GCA_000404065.3 Pinus taeda | reverse complement strand
AAACTCAAACTAAAATATGTTTGTTTTTATTTAACCAATTTTGTTTCTTATTTAGAGTGTGTCAATTCCAAGTTAAGGAGGGAGAAAATCACAGATCATTGAGGTTGATCACCGGGTTGCAGAATGAGCCTATATCGCTGTAGAATGCACCTTTGGTGGCAATAATACATTTAAAATTATTAGAAAAATCAAGTAAATTATATTTTATTTTAATATTATTATTATTAATTATGAAAAAATTCAATATATAAGTTAATTGAGTAGACATTCTCCCCATATTAAGTATTTTGACCATTCTTAATTATAAATACGTTTTAAAATTATAATAGGCTTTGCTACAATACCATCGGCCAATACCATATGTTAAAAAAGGTCATAACTCACTTTATATGGCACTTATTCATATAACTTTAATTAGAAGGGAAAAAGGGCATAACTAGTTTAAAAATAAATTTCAACATTGAATTTGTGTATACTATTAAAGATATTATTATGTAGAAGTTAATCCTTACGTACCTCCTAATTGTTGATAGCATGTTTATTTTAGAATTCGTAAAAATATTTCCATTTTATGTTTTTATAATATTTAATTTTAATATTAGGTGGACACTAAGGATTTAATCTTCATGGAATATCTAAGAATAATCTAATAGTATACACAAATAAAATGACTATATTTATTTCCAAGGTAATTTTTTTATATAAATAAATTCATTAAGTAGAAAAAATGTCATATGAACAACTCTCATATGAAATAAGTGAGGGTTTTATGAGCATGTGGTATTGATGAGCCATGTTATTCTAACTAAACCTATTTGTATATTGAGAATCTCTATAATGATGAGGGGGAATTTACATCATTAAGAATCTTATAATGATATTGTCTTACATTAATCACATTATTGAGTTTTGGTTGAGGTTTCCAAGCAACTAATGTAGTTCATCATGAGGACAATCTCATTATCAATATGGATCACAAAAGTCTAAGATTTAACATTAAGGATCTTGTTACATGTTTTTTTGAAATGTATGTATATTTAACTTATATATTAATTCTTTCTATAATCACAAATTAATAATAATTTAGATAAATTAAAAGGTTCATTTTTATGATTTTTATTTTTTATTTTAGCCAATTTGAGATGTATTATGCTTATGGATGGATCCTCCTATCAACATTTACTGCTCATTTAATTAATATGGTTGCACTAGTAATTATTGATAATTAAATTAAAATTATGGAAACACTATTCCAAAATAGACATGCCTATCAACACAACACTATATAAATAAACAAGCAACGCATTTATTTCTTTATATTTTTGTATTCATTTCATATGGTTGTACTAGTAGTTGTCGAAACTAAATTTTGATAGATAAAAAAAGATTAGCATAGTATTTGACTAAGTATAACACACAAATTGAGAAATAGTCCGAATCCTTTTAGTAATTATTCATAATTAAATTAAAATTCTGAAAAGCCTATTTCAAAATAAACTTACATATCTACACAATATATATAAATAAAAAAAAAACACATTTACTTTTTTTAATAAACCAAAGTAGAACACAAAAATTGAAAATTTTCCTTATTTTTTTAAGTAATTATTCAAATTAAATTAAATTCTGAAAAACTTATTTTCAAATAAAACTGAACATATCTACACAATACCATAAAATAACAAAAAAAATACATTATTTTATATAAATAAACCAAAAACATCTTATTTTATAAGTGGATTCTAAATTTGAACTATAACTTTCCATACTTCAAATCGATGTGCAAAAACATAATTAGAAAGATTTGTTTCCTCCCCATTGTTTCCCAATTTCAATTACATGGTAGCTAACTCAGGCACTTTCATGATTGTACAGGACTTTCACAACCAAGATTTTCTACGAAATTTTATTGCAAGTGCAACTACATATATTTTTTTCATATTATATTACTGTGTGGCGGTTGAACCTAATTGAATTACAAATTGAAAATTTGATAGGCAAGAAAGAAGTTAATTATCCCTGCGTTGGATTTTCGAACTAGCCCCTAACATGTCTATTATCCACACATATCCAACGAAGTCCAAGTCCAGTTCTTATTAAAGGTTAGTAAAACCAAAGAGTAAATTATCATACCTTAAACATTTTCATATTTTTTTTACGTAAATCTAAACGACTAAAGGAACCAGAAAAACAAACAAATATTAATTGAAGCGCCGATATCGGATATCGGTCGATGGAGTCCTCCTGTGGTCTGGTTTTTATAGTACATGACACATCAGTTAATTTAACAAGGTCGAAAATAGAAGCACATTTTTATAAGTGTAATGACGTTGAAAAATAAGCACGTGAGATTTTTATGTAGTGTGAGTGAGTAATATAGAGAGTACATAATCGCGTAGAATGATTTCTTAGTCGTAACAAAGGGTGATTTCACATATCTCAAATTACAAATTGAGCTGCCCCTTGTTTAAATATGGTATACTATTCAAAATTTCTCATGTTTAGCGACTTGATTACATGACTTTGACGGTAACAGATAAAGAAACACATATATCAAATTTTAAATGTACTTCTAGAAGTTTCACAAAAAATCACATGAAATATCTACAAATCAAAAGAGTATCGCTTTAATTAAATATAAAATTTTGTGCATCAGCAACCAGTTAAGTATAGAATTCAAATAAACATAAATTTTCTAATATTTTGAATATTAGCATTATTATATGGAGACAAGTGGATATCTCTAATTGATATTTATGATTATTTTTGAGAGAGTATCAATAATACTATTATGTTCCATGTATGTATGTGAAATAGACACTGATCTGAAATGTCCAATCTAACACGTTTATTATGTTTATTCAATTAATGGAGGATTGAAATAAGACTTTTCATTTGCGGAGTCAATAACATAGTTTGAATACTATAAACATATAATGTCTCAATGGATAACCATTTTGAACAAAATAAAAATCCCCAAAGAGTAATGACCTTAGCGCAAATGTTTGTACTTAAAGAGTTGTTCCAACAAAAGTGATAATAATGACTTGGATTTAAGGCAATATATGCCCCACAAGCACATAAGTTATGATTTGCAGCCTAATCAAAAAAATCCCACCGGCACTTTGCTCTAGATGTTCACATGTTGGATGCATCTCAATGTTCTCTTATGTGTCAGAGGCCCAATCTCATTATAATATGCACACA
The DNA here is from genome assembly GCA_000404065.3 of Pinus taeda. Lineage (NCBI taxonomy): Eukaryota > Viridiplantae > Streptophyta > Pinopsida > Pinales > Pinaceae > Pinus > Pinus taeda. The sequence continues at coordinate 6,999 of APFE031511575.1, read as the reverse complement.
TGTTTATGCAAATATTGATAATGTCCAATGGAATATTTTAAAAGATATATGCATTTATGCTCCTCCAAATGTCCTAGAAAATATAAAATAGAAGGGTTTTATGTTCCGTGTATTCCTACTTCCATTCCTTTAGACATACTTCTATAGATGTAGTAACCTAATTAACATTTATGTTCAAAATGTTTAAGACACCGATCCAAATGGAAAATGCATGGACATTGATAAACACGTTAGAAACATCATCATTATCAACCTTGCATATAATACATCTACTAGGACCTACAAATCCTCTTTGCATGAATTCTGTCAAGTTAATATCTTATTCTGCCAAACCAACCACCTAAAACATTTTAGAGTTAGGGGAAAGTTCCATTTCCAGATATTTCTGAACCACATATCTCCGGGTGATAGTGTTATATACCTGTAGTCTGCCTTGATAGTGATCTTCCCCTATGCAACTTTACCATCCCATGTAAAAATGTCTTCCTTTTACTACAAAGTGGTTCCAACCACATATAGATTGATCACATATTTATCCCATGTCTTTGCTTATTCACTATATAAACCCAAATTTCTAGAGCGTATGCAAGTCAAATATTGGAAAATAGGATCGTTTGCAACCTAAATATGATCCATAAAATATATAAGTTTATCATGGATAAAATTGATGAGTGAGATAGGAAATATGAACCAATTTTCACCAATGTGTCTGATCCAATCTCCCACCTTAGGTTTCCTAAACACCAGTTTTTCCTTGAAAAATATCCAATATAAGATACTTTTCTAAGATCATTGTGCCTATACTAATCCACTCCTGGATGACTTGCCTTCTAGGTTCTTTTCCTTTATAAATCCTTTGAGGAATTTCCTCCTCCACAGAGGCTTCACCATAAACCCTTCCCCAACAAGCCCATAAAAAAAATTCATGTCCTTTAAACCATCCTCCATCCTCTTGATATTTTATGTTAACTTGTTAGTGTTCTCTTCATTGGGGGAGTATATTTTTTTGCCGCGATTAAAGAACATTTTATCATAAATTCATTATTTGAAGTTTTTAAATTTTTGCCTAAATCATGATAAATTTATTTATTTAAGCTATTTATTATACCTAGTTATATTAAAATTAATGGTGATAAATGTGATTATATTACATCAATCACCACAAAACATTAAAATGCCTTACTTCAACAATACTAAAGATTTTAAAAAGTAATAAAAATTAACTAAATATAGCTACTACTTATTATATATATATAATAATATTACCCAAAAAAAATTGCTTAATCATAGACACTCACCTACACCTTACTATGGAGATTCCTAATATATTTGTTACAATAATATGGCTTATCGGATACTTCATTTCCAAATAGTCATAACTTATTTCATACGAAACTTGTTTACAAGACATTAATTTTTAATTAATAAAATTAATTAAAATATCGAAGACATGGCATAAATACTTTTGAGCTAAAACTCTACCTTTGATATGTAATTGGTATGAAGGTACTTTAGAATATATTGTGAAGGTTGAATCTTTACCATCCACATAATAATTATTGATAATTAAATTAAAATTATGGAAACCTTATTCCAAAGCAGACATGTGTATCAATGTAATTATTACTATAAATTAATTAAAACATCTAAATTCCTAATAATTAGAACATTGCCTCCTTTTGAGGATTTGACAGACTTTGGCAATCCTCCATGCTAATTCTCATGTACTAATGAACTCTAGCATGCAGTTTATTGTCACTTCAAAGTGAGGATGCTTGTGAAGAAAATTCTTGTGCTCCATTAATAACACTATAAACACCATACCCACTTCCAGCTCCTCAATGTGTTACCTAATTGCTATCTTTACACATAAACACTAAACTTAATTGATGATCCAAGTAGATATCAATGGCCACTCAACTCTTATTTTATCTCAATGGTTCTTTATCTTCGTGGTAGTGTTTCTATGATTTTTGGGTGCCAAAATTCTAGGGTCATTTTGAGGCCCTAAATCATGTTTTTTTTAAATTCAAGGGCTAAGGATTGCTATAGCATACCTTGGCCCTCATTAAAATTTGTAGTGCTTAGCTAGTTCCTTCCAATGACCTATCATGCACAAAAACGTTGTGCCCTTGAGAAGATGTACCAACTAACGACGTCAGTGTTTGCAAAACTTTTTGGATTTCATCTTCTACAGTTAGTATTTTGGACATATATAGTTCTTTATTTATGTTAACATGTCATTCATTCAACCTCTCTTAATAGGTTTTCTGAATGTGTGTAGTTTCCATCTCTCTTTGCTCAGATATAACTACAAGGATTCTAACAAGTTTATGTTCTATAATATTTTTCTATCTCATTTTTTAATAGAACTTGAGACTTCATTATATTGGTATGTTGTTTGTTATATTTTTCATGTGTGTTCCATTTACTTTCTTGCATTTTGTTTCACTCCTTGTACAAACCAAACTAGTTGTGTCAAAGTATCATGCTCCTTCTTGTTTATCAATCCATGTCCCCGATGACATCAAGATATAGAGAATTCAAACTTGAGCTAGTTTGACGTAGGAATGATTTCCCTCACAAACTCAAGTGGTCTCCCATGGTAGAAGAAAAGAGAGATGACCTAATAGAAGATATTATCAAGTTATTGCTCGAAGAACCACTCATGCAATAGGGAAATGAGATGATGGGGAACTTTACCAGATCCTTCAACCAATACTGACAACATATTAGACACCATTGACAAGTGGAAATGTTTGAGGCATGATACCCTTAAAAGTATATTTTAACTTTGATATCCCCTTATTTGAATTCAAAATAGATGCAGAAGCTTTGGATAAATGGTTAAATTTTTTAGGGGGCTCTCACTCTATCCAAAAACAATTCAACAATGAGAACATCACCTTTACACTACTAAAAATCATTTCCCATTTCAGAGATTGTGTGAAGGTTATTGAGAGAGGCACAACAAATATGACTTTGTGATGTTTAATGTAGGACCCAAATAGGCCATTTTTTATGTCCTTATGGGGGAAATGTATTTTTTAAGTAACTATGATGACAAATTCTTGGGATGGACAACAATACAACAAGAGAGAGAGTACACAGTGGAGTACATCCATATTCTCATATGTTTTGCTCAAAGATGGTTATGAGAGACTCTAAGTGGAACCTAGTATTGAAGTACCATGGTGGCCTACGTAGGTACACATCCAAAAGTATATGGATTTCCTAGGCATCTCTTCATTATGAACCACTTATTGATATGTAGTCAAAATTGAGCAAAAATTGAAGTGAGAAAATAAGTGGGATACTGCGCGCGCAAATCTACCATGACAAAAGCTTAGAAAAAATTGACCCAAACTTATAGAACAAGGGACAAAGAAAGGAGGGTCAACCTCAAAATACAACTGTAAATACTCATAGTATAAGAAGGGTAATGGTAAGTCAATAAAGGACATTGGAAAGTGGTGTGTGTTCCACAAAATCCCTTAGAAAACAAAAATGAATTTCACTAAAAATAATCATTGTTGGAAGAGATTAAGGAAAAGGAAACAAACTCTGGCTCTATTTTAGAGTAAGAGCAATAGAAAAAAATATGGATCACTGATGCAAAGCCCAATGTTACCATCACAACCACAAGTATCCAACCAGAAGAGGGCTAATGCCTATTCAATTCATAGATTTGGGTGAAGGGGACTCCAATCCATTTCATTGTTGATATCAAGAGCCAAATGAACTTGATATCAGCTAAGGTCATTAAGATATTAAAGTTTTCAATAGTTCCACACCCCCAATAACACATTATTGGTTTGTTGAACTTTGGAAGAGATATTTGTGTTAGCTAGTAGTGACGCTTGTCCTATGACATCAAGTCTTTCAGAGATGAAGCACTACGTGATGATGCTCCGCTTGAGTTTTGTGATATTCCTTTAGGAAAACTTTATATGTGGAAACATCATGTTGTTTATGAGTCTTATCCCCATAGTTTCATTCTTACTCTTAGAGGTAAACTCTACATGATATTAAAGGAAGTCCCAACTACTTCAATTTCATTGATCTTAGTAAAACAATGCCAAAAGGTAATCTCTCATCCTAAAATATTTGTTCTCTTCATTGTTTAGTTAGAAAGGAAGGTTAGCACAATCACCAAAAGATCTATATGATGCCTCTTTACACAACAAAATTAAATGGACAAGATTGTAGAGACACATGTTGATATATTGACTCTACCCATGGGTGCATCTACACTGCTAGGTCAAACACTAAATTGAGTTGATACCTAGTTCTCCTTTTCCGAATGGACCAATATACACATTCTCTCTCTTGGAGAATGAGGAGTCACATTCAATCAAGTTCCTCACTTTGTGGGGAGTCCAAATTTGCTGGTGCAGAAGAAGTATGGGACATGAAAATTGTGTATTGGCTATAGAGCCCTAAAAAAATCACATTAAGGGTTAGATACCCAATCCCCATGATTGATGAAATTCTTGACCACCTCAATGGTTCCAAGTTCTTTAATAGGATTTAGGTTACAACGGGGTTCCAATTGATAAAAAACAATGTTACAATCTTAATGAGAACTAGAATATGAAAACAAGAACTCTAAATGAAAAAATCTCATTTTTGTGCAAAAACATGATAAAACACACGAAAACAAAAAATTGGTGATGTTGCATCACCCTTTTTTTATGGTAAAAAGTCCAATATTTTCTTAGCCATGACCTTAAAAACGAAAATCATGATTATGGAAAACCTTAAAAGTCAACAATTCTCAACCATGATGTTAAAGATCAAATAGTATGACACTGTAAAACCATAAAGTTCTGACATTTTTCAACAATGGAATAAAAACCTAATTTCATGAATACAAAAGCTTAAAATTTCAACATTTCTCAACCACATCATTACAAACAAAATATCATGACTAAAAGAAACCTTAAAATTCGACACCTAAATTATAGAGTAATTCTACCTACATTTTTTTAAAGGATGAAAATTATAGTTCTCATGGAGAAGCTTTGGCCTAGGGAAATTTTTATCCATTTTCGTTGGGGGATAAATTGCAAATTTTTTTCTAACTATTGCTCATAAAATTCATCATTAGTATAATATAAAAAAACACGAAAAATTCCATTTTTTTTAAAACAAATTATATATATATATATTATATATATATATATATATATATTATATATATATATATAATATATATTCCAAAAAAACCAATAAAAATTTGATTAAAACAAAAAAAAAAAAGTAATTTTTAAACAAATAAAATAAATAGAAGAATTTTGAAAAATTATTTTAAAAAATATGGAGGAAAAGATGGTTATCTATATATATGAGAAAAAAATAAGTCATCCTCTCAGCCATAGAGTTAGAGTTAGGTTACTGGTACCATAACATCTCATAAGTATTTTCAATTAAGGGTTCACAAGGCTCGACAACAATACCACAATATTCATACACACTAAACCATTACAACAATAGTTATCAAGGAATTATGGCTCATCATTTCATTAGCAGGGATTTGAACATAGGTGAGTAAGTTAACAAACAAAGTTTTATACACACAGTTGATTTATAAGGAATTTGAATATTGAATCTCATGGTTTAAATAATGCTACATAACAAAATGATTACCAATTGTGTTTATATATATAAACAAAGTTATTAAAAAAGTTTATTGTAGGTTATAATAAATAATAAAGTTAGTATTTTTGTTTTTTAACTTTTGAGGAAAATATTTCTATATGCATTTGGGAAAAGGATGTGTCTAGCGTACTTGGTTTTCCAACTATTAATTTCCTTTATAATTGTTTTATATTTCGTTTTTATATTTAAGTGAAGTGATTATTTGTCTATTTGTGTGGGGTACCTCTATTATAATTTTTAAATTGTTTTTTTTTTTTTTTTTTTTTTTTTTTTTTTTTTTTTTTAAATATTCTAATAGTTTTTTTTTTTTAATTTATATATTATTTTTCATATATATATATTTTTAATATATCTATATTCTATCTATCTATCTATCTATCTATCTATCATCTATCTATATTATATATATATTATATTATATATATATATATATATATATTATATTAGATATATACGAAATTCGATTATGATATATGCATTCAAAAATGGAAGGGAGATATACTTTGAAATATGAAACATTTGAGTAGATCAAGAAGGATGCTTGAGAAAAATTCCTTGATCTCTTGCTTCCTTCTTTTGCATGAAGCTGGAAAATTCATAGTTTACCTACTACATTTGGCTTATAAGTTCTAACATATTGTTGGAGAAAAAGAGTACATTTTATATTCATGATTAACTGAGGAGTGATTCAAAATAGATATAGCAAATGAATTATGATTGCCTGGGATCAAATTTTGATGAGTTCTCAGATAAAACATAACTTATCTATTCCTTTCATTCTTTATTGATCGGTTTTTCATCCTTTTGTTGGAATTGATTACAACGATCATTTGAGTTTGTATTCTCCTCAAACTTCTTTCCAACCATATCTTGCAGAGACTAGAGAGCATGCTCAATATGAGCGCAACTCTAATTGTCTCTATCAATGGATTTCTTGTGGGTTGTTCATTGATGGAGTAAAAATCCATGTTTAGAAGAACAACGATCCTTCCATTGGTTATGCATCTTTCTGATCTATTCCAACTAAGCTCTGATAATGTTACAAAGGGGACAAAATCGGATCAAATCCATTGAATAAGGATCTAGGACTCTGAAGACTCATAAATAAGGAGAGTAGAAAGAAGAAAAAAGATGTTGCAGGGGAACGAAGGGCGGAGATAGGGAGGCCTATTGTAGCCAAGTGAAAAGTTGTTATGAAACCAGCTTCAATAAAGACAGAAAACATAGATCAATGCCTTAGAATTTAGCCTCTTCGAGGGGCCAACCTCCTTTACATTACATAAATGAACAATTCTTGGATGATTCAAATGATAAAACCTCCTTTCTATATATAGGAGT
>APFE031511568.1:0-13977 GCA_000404065.3 Pinus taeda | reverse complement strand
ATATGATACATGTGTACAAACTGAAGGAGGTTTTTGCTTCTTGTTCTATTATTGACAAAAACACTTTCACTTTTTTCAAATTCATCTACCTTACTTCAGAAACATAATTTGAAGTAAGATTGTCCCTATGTGTGGCAAATGACCTCAAAACCATAAAAATTATGCCAATCATCTCTGCTGATATGATGAAGTTTATCCTTAATATTATGGATTTTCCTCTTTTCAATTTAGTGGAAAAGAGGCTTATCAACTTGGCATGGTATCCCACTTGCTGAATTTGATCACAAAACCCTAGGCATCCCACTTCTTCACATGACCTTTTGGAAATATTATCTAACAAATGTTGAAGACCTCAATTCTTTGATATCAAGTGGCTCGAACTTTGACACCTGGCCTCCTTTGTTGTATGGATTCTTTCCTCACTCCATTGTTTATAATTACAAAGAAAAACCCTAGTGTACAAGATGGGAAAAACAAAGTTTTAGAGGGAGGAGGGGATTGGGATTAGTGTATTTAGGTGAGGGGATGAAGGGGATAGGGAGAAGATATGTGGGTAAGAAAAATTGGGGAGGTAGGGAGGTGTGTTAGGAAACTTAGGGAGAGGGTAAATGATAAAGAGAGGGCAGGGATTAGTGTGGGAAATTTAAACACAGTCCTAACCCTAAAAACTGCCAAAAACATGACATAGAAGCTAAGGTTAGGTCTAAGGGTTAGGGAAATGAGGAAGGAAGGGTAAGGAAGGTTGTGGGAAGTGTATTTGGGTGTGGAGAAGGGTAAAACATGTATATTTTCTTGCAACCCAGACTATGGAGCTGACCCACCAAAAACGTAGCGTGGGGACTGTGGGAGGGTTTCTCCATTGAAAAGATGAAATAAATGATTATAGGAGGTGGAAAGAGCTACAAAAAACCTCTGGAGATGTATTCTTTGCCTCTATAAGTGAAAACGTAGTGAAGGGTGAACAACACAATGTGATTGGCTAAAAACGTAGTGTGGAGCTTTGGAGGGGATGCTAGTCACCATTTGAGAGTGTCGTTCGATGCTTGCTATACTAAGATGGCATTTTCTAGTGAATTGCTGCTCAATGCCAACGGAATGAGTGAAAGAAATGCTTATATGGTCTATTATAAGAGTTAAATTCACTCTTTGCATATGTCATGACATGGCATCATCCTTCATTTTGAAACCAAAAGTGAGGTGTATTGCAGTAATACCTTTATGAACTGAGGTAGTACCTTTACATTTATTACATATGCCTCCTAAGATTCTAACTCCCTTATGTTTGGACCCAAGACCATAAACATGGCCTTTTTAAAGCTTAAAACTGACATAATGATGACAATTACAAGAGATGAACTAGACCAAGGCCTATATGATTATTTGACTGATCCATGACGTGTAACACTTGAAAAATGACATGACCATCATGAATAATGATAACCATGAATGCTATAGGTAGTAGCACTAATCTCGACACATCAACCAATGATCAAAGTTTTTTATTTGAAGACTTACTGAAACCATAAAAACCTTGACTCGAGACCTTAAAAAAACTTGGAAAGAGTGCATTTGATTACTGATGAATGGCAAGACTGGCAGATACTAACATTGGCTCCAGTTGGGGATGGCAGCTCCTTCAGGAGGTATTAAGAACATCGTAGACCAAGTAGTTGTATCCATTGGACATGGAGTCAAAAACCCAGGGACCAAACTCAAAACTCAAAACTGACCGACAAACTGAACTGACTTAACTATAAAACTAACTACTAACTAAACTTACTTATGGAAGCAGACCATCAAGATCTTAGGGCCTTCACCTTGGGCTTCAAATCCTAATGATAACCACCCGACCCGCTGAAGATATATATATACAATAATTTGCAATGATTTGTCCAGTGTAACCAATCTAACAAGTGGCTACTTATTTGAATTATGATCGTACTTTCCTTGAGTAGGCAGGAAAAACAAAGGATTTGCCACTCCAAGTGTCTACCGAACATGTGCTCATGATCAATAAAATACATCTTCCCAGATGGATGCAACAAATTGGAAATAGGGTCTATAATAATCTGGAACATTACCATATCTTGAAAGTTGGAAGAAATACAAGAACACCCTTCATTTTTCGAATCTGGAGGAAGATCATCATGTGCAAGAGGCTCTAAACCAACCTCTTCTCTATTGCTTCTCTCTTCTTCATAATCTTCTTGCAATGTTTAATGATTATTCTCTGCCATAAGTACATTGTTTGAAACCTTCACACATGCCCATTCAAAATTTTGATTTGCACGAATCTACCCTTTGAAATAATGCTTTAGAAAATGGATGAGCTGGAGAGACATATGAGTGGTGAATGTCTAGAGATCCTTGTTCATACATTTCATCGAAAACCTCATATTGGTCTTCAAAAACCTGATATTGAAATAAAAACTCAGAGAAAGTATAATTTGAAAAAACAAGTGAATGACTATCTTCATACCTCTCATCCAAAAGATGGGGTTTTGGATGCTCATGGAAAATTTTAAATGTAGCAACCACTTCAAGTACATTTGATTCCTCATGTGCTTCAATGGGAAGGATATCAATTTGGATGTCACAAGAATAAAGGAAAACAACTTTTTGTTCACTATTTCCTTGCAAAAGTAGATGATCATTTCCATAAGATGGTTCAATGCTTAAGTTTCTGTACATGCAATTCCAGAATTATGACTTGGACCAATTTCTTCTTGACTGTTAGGCTGCAGATCTATTTCATCTTAAAAAAAGAAGGAGTTGATGTGTGTTGTGAATGATCCTTTGTATCAAAGATGCTAATCTCTGTTATTTTCTATTGGGAAGAAAATTCATAAAGGACCTTTATGATCTCATAATCTATACATTCTTCATCACCAAAAGTCTCGTCAAGGTATTGAATGAAGTTTTCATAGGATTCACAATAATCTTCGAACAACAAGAATGAATGATGATATTTTCCATAAAACTCAAATAATGTTGTGTGGAATTATTAAAAAAAAAATAAGCTACCTGGCTTCAATCCTTCATACCATGATCTTGCTTTTCCTTCTAGGGTAGCCATAAACATTTTCATCAAACAAACCTCATGAAACCTAATCCCTTCATACCATGATCTTGCTTTTCCTTCTAGATGCAGAATAGCTTCGTCCTCATTTCCATCTATGAATTTTGGAAAATTAGTTTGCCAATCTATGCAAGGAATTTGATTTGGAAAACTAAGAATGTGATCACGATTCATAGGAGCATACCTTCTAGAAGTTGAATCCATATTGAAAATAGTTAAGTCACCATGAATTTCTTCAAACTATCGGTTTTGAACAATGGAGTCACCATGAAAATTTTAAACCTTTGGATCCTTCGATACTGGAGTCACCAAGTGAAAGATGCGCAGCCTTTCTTGTGTTTGATCATTGTTCACCATCAGCGATCAAATATGATCCTTGTCTTTCTTTCCCAAGGAAGATATGATCTTGCATTTCCTTGGCAACAACATCAAAATGTTATCACTCCACAATGTCCCAGGTTGAGAAGGATACCGACGGAGGTAACCTCAAACCAAGATTTTAGTTTGGTAGCTAGCCCTACTAAACCAGAGAGGGATCTCTTTATGATTTCATAGCGAAAACTCGTTGGACGAAGAAAAAATATTAGGCAATGTATGTTCTTCTCTGGGGTTTTGAAATTTAGGGTTTGCTGGATGAAGAATGAGCCAAGGAACTAGGGCTAGGGTTTCGAACAACTCAGTTGTAAAATATGGAGGAGAAAGGTAGGTATGTTTCAATGACACTTTAGGATTTGTCGGTGTAGTGTAGGGTAGAAAAGAAAAGGATCAAAATGAGAATGGAAAGCATGAATTCATTTATCAGAAGATGAATAACCAAAACATGAAATTCCTACCAAAACATAGCTTAAACTTAAGAATTCTATTTATTAGCTCATAGGAAGATCACTGAAATAAAAGAGATGGAAAGAAGATGAATTATTCATTCATAAAAGTGAATTCCAAAAGAAAAACATTGCCACAATATGATACCACATGAATTCCTGAATAATAGCTGCAACTGGTTTGTATTACTACAAAATCATAAAGTACAATAGCTCCACTAGACTCTCAAAAATCCAACCCTCTCTATGGCTTAGATTGGGTTACATATAGACCAAAAACTACATCCCCCCTCTTTTAGGGGTCAAATTCCTCAATATAGAATCTATTTACACAAATCTCTCTAACCAAACCTAATGACTAGGGAGGTTAAAACAAACTCCCAAATTGGCCTAAAATTGATTCATTTGACCATGCAAACCTTTACAAGCATGAATCTACTAAAGTTTTACTTTAAAAAACATAATTACATCCCCAATACATCACTACAACACCATAAATGATAAATTACATCAATAAACCTCGAACGTGACTAAGAAAAGTAAACAAAATCACTTCTAGGAAAAAACGTAGTGAATTGCTTGAAAACATAGCATGTCTGCACAAAACGTAGTGTGTTGTTTGCAAAAGGCTTTTGGATAGGTTTCTATGCTCCAAATTAGAATCTATAAAATGATGGAGAAATCTCTGCATGTATACTACATCATATAACCCCCAAGCACTAAAAAATACTGCTCCAAGATGTCCAAAATTCAATTCTCCCATAGCTGCCCCAAAAACGTAGTGTGCTGCTGAAAGACAGGGAAGAAAGGTGTTTTTTCGCAACGTTTTTACTTTTTGACCTTCCAGAATGTGTTGATGTGGAACTTTGGCTGGATAATTTTTATTTGAAGTTAAAAAGGAATCCATAAATGTAAATCTTTTGTCAAATGGAGATCCACACCCAAATCAGACATGGGGCACGCTACCCTTTTGGACAAAAACTGTGTAAATTTAGGTTTTTAGGAGGAAAAAAGTATTTAATCTTTATTTATAAATATAAATAAATAAATGATTATTTATCATCTCAAGGAATTAGTTAAGGAATAATAAATAAATAAGGATTTATTTAATTATTCATAAGGGATTTAGTCAAATTTAACAAAGAATAATAATTAATTAGTGATTAATTAATTATTCTTAGAGAAAAATAACATAATTAATGATTTATCTGTTTATTTTTCATGATTGGGTCAAATATGACAATGAATAATAATTGAAAAATGGTTTAATTAATTATTCCTAGAAGAAAATCAAATAAATAATGATTTATTTAAGTATTCTTCATGGGTTTAACTATAAATTACTTAACAAAGGTGGCTTACTAAGTAATTTCTCACAGTGAAAGCAATTTTACTATGGTAAAATTGGCTTTACATGGTGTACTTCGATCCATCTAGTAAATTAGGCTAGATGATCAATTTTTTGGTGATAACACTCAAGACTATAAACATGGCCTTTTTTAATCTTAAAACTGACATAATGATGACAATTACAAGAGATGACCTAGACCAAGACCTATATGATTATTTCACTGATCCATGACCTGTAACACTTGAAAAATGACATGACCATGATGAATAATGATAACCATGAATGTTGAAGGGAGTAGCACTAACCTAGACACACCAACCAATGATCAAATTTTTTTATTTGAAGACATACAGAAACCATAAAAAACTTGACCTAAGACCTTAACAAAAACTTTGAAAGAGCGCATTTGATCATTGGTGACTGGAAGGACTGATAGACACTAACGTTGGCTTCAACTGGGAATGGCATCTCCTTTAGGAGGTATCAAGAACACCATAGACAAAGTAGCCTTATCCATTGGGCATGGAGTAAAAAAAGCAAACACCAAATGCAAAAATGAAAACTGACCGACAAACTGAACTGACTTAACTTACTTATGTTAGCAGACCATTGAGATCTTAGGGTCTTCACCTCGAGCTTCAAATCCCGATGATACTCGCCCCACTTGCTATATATATATATATGTGTGTGTGTGTGTGTGTGTGTGTGAAGTGATCCCTCTAGTGTAACCAATTCAACAAATGGCTACTTATTAGAATTTTGCTCGTACTTTTCTTCAGTAGTTAGAAAAAACGAAATATTGGTCACTCCAAGTGTCTACTGAACATGTGCTCATGATCCATAAATACAAGAAAATTCATCTTCCCAGATGGTTGCAACAAATTGGAAATAGGGTTTATAATAATCTGGAACATTACCATATCCTGAAAGTTTGAAGAAATACAAGCACACTCTTCATTTTTTGAATATGGAGGAAGATCATCATGTGAAAGAGGCTCTAAAACAACCTCTTCTTTATCGTTGCTCTCTTGTTCATATTCTTCATGCAATTTTTTATGATTATTATCTACCACAATTACATTGTTTAAAACCTTCACACATGCCAATTCAACATTATGATTTGCATGAATCGGCCCTTGAAATAGTGCTTCAGAAAATGGATGAGATGGAGAGACATATGAGTGGTGAATTTCTAGAGATATGTGTTCATACATTTCATCAGAAACCTCATCTTGGTCTTCACCAACCTGATCTTGAAATAAAAACTCAGAGAAAGAACAATCTGAAAAAACAACTGAATGACTATCTTCATACCTCTCATCCAAAATATAGGGTTTTGGATGCTCATGGAAAACTTTAAATGAAACAACCACTTCAAGTATATTTGATTCCTCATGTGCTTAAACAGGAAGGATATCAATTTGATTGTCACAAGAATAAACGAAAAAAACTTCTTGTTCAAAATTTCCTTGCAAAAGTATATGATCATTGCCATAACATGGTTCACTGCTTAGGTTTTCTATACATGCAATTTTAGAATTTTGACTTGGACCAATTTCTTCTTGATTATTAGGATGCAGACCTGTATCATCTTCAAGCAAAGAATGAGTTGATGTGTGCTTTGAATGATCCTTTGTATCAAAGTAGCTAATCTTTGTTATTTTCTGTTGTGAATAAAATTCATAAAGGGCCTCTATGATCTCATAATCTAGACATTCTTCATCACCAAAAGTCTCTTCAAGGTATTCAATGAAGTTTTCACACGATTCACAACAATCTTCAAACAACAAGAATGAATGATGAGATTTTCCATAAAACTCAAATAATGTTGTGTGGAATTCTTTAAGAGAAAATAAGCTATCTGGCTTCAATCCTTCATACCATGATCTCGCTTTTCCTTCTAGCGTGGCCATAAGCATTTTCATCATATAATCCTCATGAAACCTAATCCCGAGCTTATGTATATGCCAATGAAATTTTATTAGATGCAAAATAGCTTCATCCTCGTTTCCAGCTATGAATTTGGGAAAATTAGTTTGCCAATCTATGCAAGGAATTTGATTTGAAAAACCAGGAATGTGAGCACGATTCATAGGAGCATACCTTTTAGTAGTTGAATCCAACTTGAGAACAATTAAGTCACCAAGAAATTCTTCAAACTAATGGTTTTTTAACAATGGAGTCGACATGAAAATTCTAAACCTTTGGATTCTTCGACTTTGGAGCCACTAGGTGAAGACCATAGTGTCCCAGGATTAGAAGGAGACTGACGGAGGTGATTTTAGTTTGGTAGCTAGACCTACCAAATCAGAGAGGGATCTCTCTATGATTTCACAGCCAAAAATGATTGGAGGAAGAAAAGATATTAAGCTATGTATGTTTTGCTCTAGGGTTTTGAAATTTAGGGTTTGTTGGATGAAGAATAAGCTAAGGAACTAGGCTAGGGTTTCAGAGAAATCAGTTGCAGAAATATGGAGGAGCAAGGTAGGTATGTTTCAGTGACACTTTAGGCTTTATCGCTGTAATGTAGGGTAGAAAAGCAAAGGATCAAAATGAGCATGGAAATCATGAATTCATTTATCATAAGATGAATAACAAAAACATGAAATTCCTACCAAAACAGAGCTTGAACTTAAGAATTATGTTTATTAACTCATAGGAAGATCACTGAAAGAAAATATATGGAAAGAAGATGAATTATTTATTCATAAAAGTGAATTATAGAAGAAAAACACCGCCACAAGATCATACCACATGAATTCCTAAATAATAGCTGCAACCGGCTTGTATTACTGCAAAATGATAAAGTACAATAGCTCCACTAGACTCTAAAACATCCAACCCTCTCTATGGCTTAGATTGGGTTACATATAGACCAAAAACTACATCCCACTCTCGCAAGGGTCGAATTCCTTAGTATAGAATCAATTTACACAAATCTCTCTAACCAAACCTAATGACTAGGGAGGTTAAAACAAACTCCCAAATTGGCCGAGAAATGACTCATTTGACCATGGAAACTTTTACAAGCATGAATCTACTCAATTTTTACTTTAACAAACATAATTACACCCCAATACGTCATTACAACACTATAAATGAGAAATTACATCAAGAAACCTCGAACTTGACTAAGAAAAGTAAAAAAAATCACTTCCAGGAAAAAACGTAGCGAATTGCATGCAAACATAGCGTGTCTTCAAAAAACATAGCGTGATGTTTGCAAAAGGATTTTGGAGGAGTTCCCTGCTCCAAATCAGGATCTGTAAAATGATAGAAAAAGCTTTGCATTTCTACTACATCATAGAACCCTCAACCGCTAAAGATGACTGCTCCAAGACATCCAAAATTCAATTCTCCCACACCTACTCCAAAAACGTAGCGCTTTACTGAAAAAAAAAAAAAAAAGGGCAAAAGGGTGTTTTTTCGCTACTTTTTTTACTTTTTGACCTGCAAGAATGTGCTGAAGTGGAACTCCGATTGGATAAATTTGTTGTAAAATTTCTAGATTTTCTGCAAAAATGGGCCTCAAATATGGAGAAATATCTCTCTAACCATGAAAATTTTTGCAAAATTGGGAGCGATGTTTGTAGATAAGGATGTTTTTAAGCAAAAGCCCTCTCCCATTTTGGAAATTCATTTTCATTTGCTCGGAATTTGTGCCACACAATCATGACTAAAACAGGAAATTAACCTTGAAATTTTTTATTTTCTGAAATATGTCTCCAATAAAGTTGCATATCTCCCAATCTATGATACCCGTGTAAAAAATGAAGGAGGTTTCTTTCCTTTTTCTATTATCGACAAAAACATCTTTCACTTTTCTCACATTCATCTTCCTTACTTCAGAAACTGATTTTGAAGAAAGATTGTCCCTATGTGTGGCAAATAACCTCAAAACCCTAAAAATTATGCCAAACACCTCTGCTAATATGATGAGGTTTATCCCTAATATTGTGGATTTTCCTCTTTTCAAGTTGCTGGCAAAGAGGCTTGTCAACTTGGCATGGTATCCCACTTGCTGAATTTTCTCACAAAACCCTGGGCAACCCACTTCTTCACATGACCTTTTGGAAACATTGTCTGGCAAATGCTGAAGACCTTAATTCTTTGATATGAAGTGGCTCAAACCTTGACAGTTGACCTTCTTTTTTGTATGGCTTCTTTCCTCACTCCATTGTTTACAATTGCAAAGCAAAACCCTAGTGTAAGAGATGGGAAAAGCATAGTCTTAGAGGGAGCAGGGGATTGAGATTAGTGTATTTAGGTGAGGGGATGAAGGGATTAGGGAGAAGATATGTGGGTAAGAAAAATTGGGGAGGTGGGGAGGTGTGTTAGGAAACTTAGTGAGATGGAAATGATAAAGAGAGAGTAGGGATTAGTGTATGAAATTTAAACACGATCCTAACCCTAAAAACTGCCAAAAAACGCAGCGTAGAAGCTAGGGTTAGGTCTAAGGGTTGGGGAAATGAGGGAGGAAGGGTAAGAAAGGTTGTGGGAAGTATACTTGGGTGTGGAGAAGGGTAGAATAGGTATTAAAATAGGTATATTTTCTTTCAACCCAAACTATGGATCTCACCCACTAAAAACGTAGCATGGGGACTGTCGGAGGGTTTCTCCACTGACAAGATGAAATACATGTTGATATGAGGTGGAAAGAGCTTTAAATTACTTGTAAATAGGCTTATGGAACTTTCATTGGCCACATAAGACTTCTGGAGATGTATTATTTTCCTCTAGAAGTGAAAACGTGGCAAAGGGTAAAAAACACAGCGTGATTGGCTGAAAACGCAGTGTGGAGCTTTGGAGGGGGTGACAATCACCTTTTGAGAGTGTCCTTCGATGCTTGTTGTACTAAGATGGCCTTTGCTAGTGAATTAGTGCTCAATTGCAATGGAATGAGTGAAATAAATTCTTGTATGGTCTCTTATAAGAGTTAAATTCACTCTTTGCATATGTCATGACATGACATCATCCTTCATTTTGTAACCAAAAGTGAGGTGTATTGCAGTAATACCTTTATGAACTGAAGTAGTACCTTTACCTTTATTACATATGCCTCCTAACATGCTAACTCCCTTATGTGTGGACTCAAGACCATAAACATGTCCTTTTTTAAGTTTAAAACTAACATAATGATGACAATTACAAGTGTTGACCTAGACCAAGACCTGTATACTTATTTGACTGATCCATGACTTGTAACACTTGAAAAATGACATGACCATGATGAATAATGATAACCATGAATGCTAAAGGGAGTAGAATTAACCTATACACACTAACCAATGATAAAAGTTTTTTATTTGAAGGCCTACTAAAACCATAAAAAACTTGACCTAGGACCTTAACAAAAACTTTGAAAGAGCGCATTTGATCACTGGTGACTGGCAGGACTAACAGACACTAACAATTTCAAGGATTTAGGTGCCAATAGTAGGTGGTTTTTAAGAATGTGTGAAGGAGGTATGTGACAACAACATTACTACTGCTGATAAGAATAAGGTATATATATATATATATTATATATATATATTTATTATATATTATATGTTCTCTTATTTACTATTCATACTATATTTATTGCCAAAGAGTTCTCATTCTTCTTGAGATTATTGTTATTTTCTATCAATTAGTCCTTATATGGAGTGATTTTTATTTTTAACTTATTCTTCTAGCTTTGAAATTATTTTACATATAGTTGGGCTTCAAAAGATTTGTGATGATCTGTACCATTAACTATTACATAATTTATCTATCAATGCACTCAAAACCGGGGGGGGACATTAAATTAATTAAAATTATTATATATATATATTATAATATATTATTATATACTATATATATGAGGATATGGTTCCCCATAAAATGTCACATTACCCTTCACATATATAATGTATCCCGTGATACTTCCATATCATTCTATGTTTACTATGTTTTATATTTGTTGCAAATTATTTCAACAATGTGTGTGACAATATTGACAAACTTAGGCTCAATTCAAATTTCTATGAATTTTCGAATTGCTTGGACTTGTCACCATAGTTAATGTTTAATGACTACATAAGTTCCTATGGTTCCAAAGGGAAGTTTCTCGATTCTTCATCTGTAAAATACTATGGAAAATATCTTTGGTACTTATCTCACCCCCACTGTACATTTAGCACTAAAGAAATCCAACGGTGGTAAACCTTTGAGCTGGGTAATGGTGGTAACCACCCTAGGGATTGTCGACCATCAGTTGAATTTGTGATTCCTATCGGCAGGGAAAGCTCTACACCTAGGGTTTCTGAGGTAGCTTCTTGTTATGCCTCTTGAGTTTTGTTGATATCCTTATGTACCAGTTTTCAAATGGCTTCATCTGTTGACACAACAAGCTCCAATAATTCTTTTTTGTTTTTTAAATGGTGAGAACCTTTCCCTAAAATAGGTTGACATAAATTGCTTCTATGTTCTTTCTTCTGGAGATTTAATTCTTGTCTAATTAATTTGGTTCTCAGAATTTAACAAGGTTTTCTAGATGAAGTAATTATAGGAGTTTTCGAGAGCCACCACTTCCGGAGCTGGTTTTAATTTTGCTTCTTCCACATGCCCCATTTTCCTTGTAGGTTAGATTGGTGAATTTTCATCTAGATAGATCCTGAGATATCTCTTCTCAGTTTATAATTCTCCCTTTAGATAGTTTATAACCCTTGTTCTGGTGTGTGCACATTAGAGTTTTTATCGGTTGAGCAATACAGAAGAAAAGAGCTATGCCTTTCTGCAAGTAACTATGACCCATTACTATGCTCATGGCTATTATGTATAATCTTAATTTTTTTTTTGTAACACCATAGTATTATACCACAATTCCTTCCCTAACATGTGAGTTTTTATTCTTTTGTAGAGCTACTCTCATTCTGGGAGAGGAATTCATTTCTAACCCCCAACCCTCTTCTCTGAAGCTAAAACACAACTTTTCAAGTTTTTAACTCGCTTAATTCTTATCTTTTCTCTAGGGTTTTCTCCTTGATGGTTGACCAAGGCACATTCTAGGCCATAATCTTCCAAATTTATGAGTTGGAACCAAGGTTTTATCCCTATTTTTTTTTAATTATTTGGCCTAAAAGACTACAACCTCCATTCTATTACATATGTATATTTATACTTAATAATTTTTATGGCATTCCACTTGCTCAAATACACATATAAATTGTTAATGTTCAAATTTATGGGCATTCTCGGCCTATCAGTTATCTCGGTGTAATATGGAAAAAAATAAAATCATAGGAACTCTTAATGCTTAAAGTTTTGTACATGTTCATACACTTACTCACCTCTATTGAACACATATTTTCATTCTCGACTTTTATTCCATTGATTTATTACTAAATTACACCATTATTGTTGATTAGATGTAAATGCATATATGAATCATTGAAGAATATTACCAAGTTTGTTTAACAATTTGGGTATTCTGAAACCCTTATAATGACCATGAATTCTTAGTATTTTATTTACTTATTTATTTAATAGATTGTTGACGGTGCTAGAAGTCCACCAACAAGGGGTCTTCCCAGTATGAAGTCCCAATTAGACCTCACACCGTTTGGAGTAGGATCTCCAACCAAAAATACAACTGGTTCCCATTATCCTTAGTGATTTGCTTTGGATGCAATTATCAACATAAGAGGTTATAAAAAAAATCTTTGAATCAAGAAAGTAGACACTATGAGGCATATGATTGCAATGTATATAAGGTTCCTTCATGGCAAGTGTTACCGGGAATAGTGTCCACTCGGAGCTGCTATTCCCACTAAGACTGGTAGCTATCTTAGAAACAAACAAGTAAAGACTACTTTCGTTTTCCTTTATGAAAATAGATAAGAGTGGAACAAAGGACACCAACCTTGGTCTTGCGCTTGGTTCCTTGCTTGATTCCTCTCCTTCCTGATATATCTTTGCCGCTTCTTCTTTGTCTGCCCAGCTTCAAAGAGCACCCATGGAATCAAAGCAGCATACTACTATCGAAGAACAAAGAACTATATTCATAAATAACACAGGACCAGATATGTGTTAACCATACAAATGCATATACATTCAAACATACAAGAATATGAAGGAAAACTTGAATAGCTTTATTAATATCAAGAATAGCAAGAGGATTACAACCAATTGTTCTAACCCAGCTTCATCCTCCAGCAAGAAAGCCCTTCTTCACCTCAAGTAAAGCTTAGATCACCTAACACTATGAAGTTTCACCAGAAACCAACATCACTTCTCTACAAGATACAAGATTCCAGCCTCTGGATCTCTGTGATGAGGGATCCATATATAGATGATTGTAGGGGGTGAGTCATCTTCTGGGGTTTTGATTAGTGTCCTCTCTCTTATAGTTCTTGATTGCACTTGGAAACTGATGATCTCTTACTCATCCTTGGTCGAAAACAGAGAGGCAAGTGTTAGAGGGGAAGTTTCTGGAAGATTCCATGATCTTCCACCTCACAAACTCTCTCTGCCATTTGTCCATTCTCACCCATCGCACCCTACAGAGGGGCCATTCAGTATGCATCGCACCCTTTACACTGGGAAGGTGATATGCATCACACCCTCTGCACTGGGTATTCAGTATGGTCCAGTTTTGACCATTACTAAGCAGTTTTTAGTGGAGAACTTCTAGGAGATGATGTAATCAGCTGACCTTGTTCCTTTAGGTAGTGAAGCAACACTTTTAGGGACTTAGGAGC